>JACGAQ010001489.1:0-58685 GCA_014119065.1 Orius insidiosus | reverse complement strand
ATTAAGCGCATTTCAGATCAGAAGTGGGATAAGGTGAAAAATAGTTCATATCAGAAGTGGGATTTGGCGACAATTAGCCGACATCAGAAGTGGGATTAAGCGACATTTAGGCGACATCAGAAGTGGGATAAGGTGAAAAATAGTTCATATCAGAAGTGGGATTTGGCGACATTTAGGCGACATCAGAAGTGGGATTTGGCGACATTTAGGCGACATCAGAAGTATGATTTGGCGACAATTAGCCGACATCAGAAGTGGGATTAAGCGACATTTAGGCGACATCAGAAGTGGGATAAGGTGAAAAATAGTTCATATCAGAAGTGGGATTTGGCGACAATTAGCCGACATCAGAAGTGGGATTAAGCGACATTTAGGCGACATCAGAAGTGGGATAAGGTGAAAAATAGTTCATATCAGAAGTGGGATTTGGCGACATTTAGGCGATATCAGAAGTGGGATTTGGCGACATTTAGGCGACATCAGAAGTATGATTTGGCGACAATTAGCCGACATCAGAAGTGGGATTAAGCGACATTTAGGCGACATCAGAAGTGGGATAAGGTGAAAAATAGTTCATATCAGAAGTGGGATTTGGCGACAATTAGCCGACATCAGAAGTGGGATTAAGCGACATTTAGGCGACATCAGAAGTGGGATAAGGTGAAAAATAGTTCATATCAGAAGTGGGATTTGGCGACATTTAGGCGACATCAGAAGTGGGATTAGGCGACATTTAGCCGATATCAGAAGTGGGATTTGGCGACATTTAGGCGACATCAGAAGTGGGATCAGGCGAAAAACAGTCGATATCAGAAGTGGGATTTGGCGACAAGGATCAGTTATCATCAGCTATTCTCTGATAAAGGATCAGTTATTATCAGCTATTCTCTGAATAAGGATCAGTTATTATCAGCTATTCTCAGATAAAGGAGCAGTTATTATCAGCTATTTTCTGAATAAGGATAAGTTATTATCAGCTATTCTCTGAATAAGGATCAGTTATTATCAGCTATTCACAGATGAAAACGAAAAATTGTTTCAGGTCCTGCTGGTGGAGTATCGGATTATGCGTTTTCTCCTTATACACAGTATACATCGGCGTCATACGCTGGATACAACTATCCGACAGGCCCAGGAGGTCTCCTCAGTAAGTAAACAGTGAGTATGATTAAGCCCCTTACAAAAAACAACATTTTCAAAAACGCCACTTTTTCGTCGCCAAATCCCACTTCTGATGTGGACTCTTTTTCGCCTAATCCCACTTCTGATGTCACCTAAATGGCGCCTTATCCCACTTCTGATGTGACCTAAATGTCGCCTAATCCCACCTCTGATATTGGCTAATTATCGCCAAATCCCACTTCTGATGTCACCTAAAAGTCGCCTAATCCCACTTATGACATCGGCTAAATGTCGCCAAATCCCACCTCTGATGTCACCTAAATGTCGCCTAATCCCACTTATGACATCGGCTAAATGTCGCCAAATCCTACTTCTGATATCTGCTAGTCACCAAATCCCACTTCTGATATCTGCTAGTCACCAAATCCAACTTCTGATATCTGCTAGTCACCAAATCCCACTTCTGATATCTGCTAGTCGCCAAATCCCACTTCTGATATCTGCTAAATTGTCGCCAAATCCCACTTCTGATATCTGCTAGTCGCCAAATCCCACTTCTAATATCTGCTAAATTGTTGCCAAATCCCACTTCTGATATCTGCTAGTCACCAAATCCCACTTCTGTTATCATCATTTGTCCCCTTTTGTCCAGATTTTAAAGAAAAAAAATTTTTTTTTTTCTGTTTTAGATGAAAATCGAGATTTAAACGGCCACGCAGAAGACGAAATCAAGAGGCAGAGGACGCAGTACAACGGCGACCAACTTTACTCAAACGTAAGTCTATAATCAAAAAATGACGTCATAGGGTCACCACATCCCACTTCTGATATCACCTAGACGATTAATCCCACTTCTGATGTCGGCCAAATGTCGCATTATCCAACTTCTGATATCGGCTGATTGTCCACAAATCCCACGTCTGATATCACCCAGTCGCCTAATCTCATATCGCCAAATGCAACTTCTGATATCTGATAGTAACCAAATCCCACTTCTGATATCGGCTGATTTTATGCTAATCCCACTTCTGATATCGACTTTTGTCGCCTAATCCCATTTCTGTTATCTGCTCAATCGCCAAATGCAACTTATGATATCTGCTAGTAACCAAATTCCACTTCTGATGTTGGCCAAATGCCGCTTAATCCCACTTCTGATATCGGCTGATTGTCCGCTAACTCCATTTCTGATGTCTGCTTGTAACCAAATCCCACTTCTAATGTCGGCAAAATGCCGCATTATCCCACTTCTGATATCGGCTAATCGCATTATCCCACTTCTGATATCGACTAATTGTCTGCTCATCCCACTTCTGTCATACCCCCCCATCCCACTTTTGATATCATCCAGTCGCCTTATCTAACTTTTGATATCATCCAGTCGCCTTATCTAACTTTTGATATCATCCAGTCGCCTTATCTAACTTTTGATATCATCCAGTCGCCTTATCTAACTTCTGATATCATCCAGTCTTATCTCCTGTCTGATATCGGCTGATTGTCGCTCAATCCCACTTCCGATGTACCAAGTAGTAATGAAAAATCCGTTGATTCATGTTTTTTTTTTTTTTTTGCTTCTACAGCTTTGGTCGAGTAAATGGAATATGAAAGATGAGCATAAACTCTTCTCGGATCTAGGAAGCGGTGGAAGCGGCGGCTCTCCGTACTACGACTCATCCTCAGGTTTCCCAGCGACCTCCACGACAACAGCGGACATCTACGATACTATCAACACGATGAGCACACACAGACAACGCACATTTACAATCCCCCCATAGGTAAACGCCGAAAAGCGACTTTTAGCATGTTTGTTTTTTGAATGGCTTCAGAACTTTTTTTTTTTTTTTTTTTTTTGCTAATAGTAGGAGGAGTGAGTCCTTCCGGGAGAGCCTGCTAGTCACGGCCGACCCTTTCCCCCGGTGCCACCCAGCTTGTCTCGGTGTCCCCGGTTACGGAGCGTCCTGCTGGTCACGGCGCCTCCGGTTGTCCTTCCTACCTTCCTTCCTACTCCTTCCGGGAGAGCCCTGCTAGTCACGGCCGACCCTTTCCCCGGTGCCACCCAGCTTGTCTCGGTGTCCCCGGTTACGGAGCGTCCTGCTGGTCACGGCGCCTCCGGTTATCCTTCCTACCTTCCTTCCTACTCCTTCCGGGAGAGCCCTGCTAGTCACGGCCGACCCTTTCCCCGGTGCCACCCAGCTTGTCTCGGTGTCCCCGGTTACGGAGCGTCCTGCTGGTCACGGCGCCTCCGGTTATCCTTCCTACCTTCCTTCCTACTCCTTCCGGGAGAGCCCTGCTAGACACGGCCGACCCTTTCCCCGGTGCCACCCAGCTTGTCTCGGTGTCCCCGGTTACGGAGCGTCCTGCTGGTCACGGCGCCTCCGGTTGTCCTCCCTACCTTCCTTCCTACTCCTTCCGGGAGAGCCCTGCTAGTCACGGCCGACCCTTTCCCCCGGTGCCACCCAGCTTGTCTCGGTGTCCCCGGTTACGGAGCGTCCTGCTGGTCACGGCGCCTCCGGTTGTCCTCCCTACCTTCCTCCCTACCCCTTCCGGGAGAGCCCTGCTAGTCACGGCCGACCCTTTCCCCCGGTGCCACCCAGCTTGTCTCGGTGTCCCCGGTTACGGAGTGCCCTGCTGGACACGGCACCTCCGGTTGTCCTTCCTACCGGAGAAAACCCCGCTGATCCCTCAGCGGACCCACCGTCATAGCAGCCCCGCTCACCTTGTCCCTTGGACGGTTAAAGGGACTGGCGACCGTGCACGAGGTCATAAAGTATTACATTTTATATTCAACGGCCCTTTTCAGGGCCAACAGAATTGTATTGACTAGTGACGCGCTCTGTTGGTGGCGAGGTGTGACTCTTTTGTTTTGAAGGGTGGTGGTAGATGGCGTAGCCGCCACACTATTCACTAATCAAGGGTCAGTTATTATTAGCTATTCACTGATCATCTGTCAGTTATTATCAACTATTCACTGATCAAAGATCAGTTATTATCAGCTATTCACTGATCAAGGATCGGTTATTATCAGCTATTCACAGATGAAAACGAAAAATTGTTTCAGGTCCTGCTGGTGGAGTATCGGATTATGCGTATTCTTCTCCTTATACACAGTATACATCGGCGTCATACGCTGGATACAACTATCCGACAGGCCCAGGAGGTCTCCTCAGTAAGTAAACAGTGAGTATGATTAAGCCCCTTACAAAAAACATAATTTTTTTTTAAAAAGCCACTTTTTCAACTTTCCGCTGGATGTCCGCTAATAAAAAAAATGGGTCAAATCCCACTTCTGATATCGGCTAAATAGCGCCCTATCCCACTTCTGATATCGACTTTCTTTCGCATTATCCCACTTCTAATATCGGCTAAATGTCACCAAATCCCACTTCTGATATCGGCTAAATGTCGCCCAATCCCACTTCTGATATCGGCTGTTTTTCGCCAAATCCCACTTCTGATGTCGACTAAATTGTCGCCTTATCCCACTTCTGATATCAACTGTTTTTCGCCCTATCCCACTTCTGATATCGGCTAAATGTCGCCAAATCCCACTTCTGATGTTGACTAAATTGTCGCCTAATCCCACTTCTGATGTCGCCTAAATGTCGCATAATCCCACTTCTGATATCGACTGTTTTTCGCCCTATCCCACTTCTGATATCGGCTATAAATCGCCAAATCCCACTTCTGATGTTGACTAAATTGTCGCCTAATCCCACTTCTGATGTCGCCTAAATGTCGCATAATCCCACTTCTGATATCGACTGTTTTTCACCTTATCCCACTTCTAATGTCGCCTAATCCCACTTCTGATATCGCCTAAATGGCGCCTAATCCCACTTCTGATATCGACTGTTTTTCGCCTTATCCCACTTCCAATGTCGCCTAATCCCACTTCTGGTATCGGCTAAATGTCGCCAAATCCCACTTCTGATGTCGACTTCATTTCTTACCATCCCACTTCTGATATGGGCTAAATGTCGCCTAATTCCACTTCTGATATCGGCTAAATGTCGCCTAATCCACCTTCTAATATCGACTGTTTTTCGCCCTATCCCACTTCTGATATCGGCTAAATGTCGCCAAATCCCACTTCTGATGTTGACTAAATTGTCGCCTAATCCCACTTCTGATGTCGCCTAAATGTCGCATAATCCCACTTCTGATATCGACTGTTTTTCACCTTATCCCACTTCTGATATCGCCTAAATGGCGCCTGATCCCACTTCTGATATCGACTGTTTTTCGCCTTATCCCACTTCCAATGTCGCCTAATCCCACTTCTGATATCGGCTAAATGTCGCCAAATCCCACTTCTGATGTCGACTGTTTTTCACCTTATCCCACTTCTAACTTCGCCTAATCCACTTCTGATATCGCCTAAATGGCGCCTAATCCCACTTCTGATATCGACTAAATTGTCGCCTAATCCCACTTCTGATGTCGACCAAATTGTCGCCTTATCCCACTTCTGATATCGACTTCATTTCTTACCAACCCACTTCTGATGTCCCCTAAATGGCATCAAATTTTTCTTTCTACTTATACCACCTTACAGATTCACCCCATTATCATAAACCGAAAAAAAAATGAAAAACCAACAAAAACTTTCTTTTTATTCTATTTTAACATTTTCTTACCTTTTTTCAGATTCGTGTTATTTTTACGGGAACCAGCCTGGGGAAGATGCAGTCTTCGGACGCGAGCCAGCTTCCGACTCAGCGCGCTCGCCGCTCGCAGCGACTCGTGCGAACTCCGGCGCGAGCGCTTCCTCCCCGATCGGCACCTCCTCCTGCATGAAAGTCGAATCATCTCGTACACAATAAAAGTGCTATATCTGCATATCACTGCAACGAAAAAAAAGACTCATGTGAGATCTCAACTTTTTCTTTTTTATACAGCAAGAGTGTTCTACCAAAGGTGTTTACAGTAACCTTAAGACTTAAAGGTACCCCCAAAGTCATAGAAATTGTATAAAAAGGTACTTTTTGCAGGTTCTTCGACTGTATAAAAAAATAATAAAGAACCAAAAATTGTATATTTAGTTTTACCAAAGAATTCCCCCAGTGAATTAATTAAAAAAATATTGTAAAATAATTTTTTTTATTTAAATTAAAGTGTGTTCATATCTTAGGTTTTTTGCTTTATGCACTTCACCAAAAACCTAAAAAGAAAAAGGCAAAAAAAAAAAAACGAAAATTTGTACAGTTTTTAGGCTTAAAAGTAGAAAAAAATCATTGCACACTTATTGCACAATAGAACACATAGTTTTTAGTATTTTTTATAATTTTTTTTTGTTTTAAAAATTTGAAAAAATTGGTCAATTTTTTTTAAACGAATTTTTTTGTTTTTTACTGGTAATCCGAGTGTGCAATTCGGGCGAATTCGACCCGACATAAAGAAGCACTAGTCATTTTTAAACATTTTTTTTTTAAACAAAAAATTGAAAAAAAAAATTATTTTTAATTATTTATACTTTGATGTTTGAAGATGTGAGTTGGTAAAACTGATTGTTTTAATTCTGAACAGTTCAATGAATTCATTGGTTAAGTCTGAGAACGTGAGAGGACGTCTTTTTTAAGTTGGTATCACTGATTTTAACAAAAAGTTAAAATTTTACCATATAGTCGTCCAATTTCCGGAGGAGCCCCCACAACAAATAGGATGAAGTATAGATAAAAAACGATATTTCAACAATATTTAGGCATTATTGATCTTATTTTTAAATTTTCGTTTTTTTTATTTAACTTTTTGAGCTTATAAAGGTTGGTATCACTGATTTATTACTTAGTATAGAGGATTTTAATCAGTTTGAAGATGTGAGAGTTGGTAAAACTGACTTTTTAAATTCTGAACAGTTCAATGAATTCATTGGTTAAGTTTGAAAATGTGAGGGGATGACTTTTTTAAGTTGGTATCACTGATTTTAACAAAAAGTTAAAATTTTACCTTATAATCGTCCAATTTGCGGAGGAGCCCCCACAACAAATAGGATGAAGTATAGATAAAAAACGATATTTCAACAATACTTAGGAATTATTGATCTTATTTTTAAATAGTCGTTTTTTTATTTAACTTTTTGAGCTTAAAAAGGTTGGTATCACTGATTTATTACTTAGTTTAGAGGATTTTAATCAATTTGAAGTTTGAAGATGTGAGAGAGTTGGTAAAACTGATTTTTTAAATTCTGAACAGTTTAATGAATTCATTGGTTAAGTTTGAAAATGTGAGAGGATGACTTTTTTTAGTTGGTATCACTGATTGTAATTGGTTTTTTCCAACTTAGCCTGTTCTGACAATTGTTCAATCACGCTTAAATTATTTTTGGAAAAAAGTTTCAACGAAAGTAAACAAGAAATATGATTTTTGATGACGCATGTTTGTCGGCACTTCGGGATAGATTTTTTAAGTCGAAATACCCCTCAACGTTCCAAATGTTTTTAGATGTGGAAAAAAGAAGGCAAGGCCATCAAAAGTACTGGTCTGGAGCTGGCCCCGACGGGAACTTCCTTAAAGAGAAGTATCTATATAGGAGGGGGAAGTATAACGGAGGGGACGTAAAACGTAGTGGGAAGTATATGGGAGGGGAAGTATAACGGAGGGGGAAGTATATGGGAGGGGGAAGTATAACGGAGGGGAAAGTATAACGGAGTAGGAAGTATAACAGAGGGGGAAGTATAATGGAGGGGGAAGTATAAAGGAAGGGGATTTAGTAGGAAGGGAAAGTATAAAGGACAATTTTGCAAGTTTGTTTTGCGAAAAATTTTCCGGGTTTTTTTTTTTTTTTTTGAAAAATTTTTTGTTCTTTTTTTTTAAAAAAATTGTCTAAGTTTTAACTTTTTTTTTCGAAAAATTTTCTAAGTTTTTTTGTCCAAAAAAAATTTTTTTTTTTTTTCAAAAAATTTTCAAAGTTTTTTTCGAAAAATTTTCCGGGTTTTCCTTTTTTTTTTTTTTTTTTTTTTTTTTTTTTTTTTTTTTTTTTTTTTTTTTTTTTTTTTTTTTCGAAAAATTTTCTAACTTCTTTTTTTTCGAAAAATTTTCTAAGTTTTATTCGGAAAAAAAAAAAAAAAATTTCGAAAAATTTTCCGGGTTTTTCTTTCTTTTTCTTTCTTCTTCTTTTTTTTTTTTTTTTTTTTTCGAAAAAATTTCTAAGTCTCAAGGTAGAAATAATGGGCTCTTTGGCCTAGGGATGTGCCTCTCGTAAAGGGTAGAAGTACGAAATTTCTCCCTACTAATAAAAAGTAGGTACTAGTCTG
The DNA here is from genome assembly GCA_014119065.1 of Orius insidiosus. Lineage (NCBI taxonomy): Eukaryota > Metazoa > Arthropoda > Insecta > Hemiptera > Anthocoridae > Orius > Orius insidiosus. The sequence continues at coordinate 50,307 of JACGAQ010001489.1, read as the reverse complement.
GAGCTGGCCCCGACGGGAACTTCCTTAAAGAGAAGTATCTATATAGGAGGGGGAAGTATATGGGAGGAGAAGTATAACGGAGTGGGAAGTATGTGGGAGGGGAAGTATAACGGAGGGGGAAGTATAACGGAGTAGGAAGTATAATATGGGAGGGGAAGTATAACGGAGGGGGAAGTATAACGAACGGGGAAGTATAACGGAGGGGAAAGTATAAGGAAGGGGAAAGTATAACAGAGGGGGAAGTATAATGGAGGGGGAAGTATAATGGAGGGGGAAGTATAATGGAGGGGGAAGTATAAGGGAACGAAAGTATAAAGGAAGGGGATGTAGTAGGGAGGGAAAGTATAAAGGAGAATTTTCCAAGTTAGTTTTTTCGAAAAATTTTTCGGCTTTTTTTTTTTTTTTTCGAAAAATTTTCTAAGTTCTTTTTTCGAAAAATTTTCTAAGTTCTTTTTTTTGAAAAATGTTCTAAGTTTTTTTTTGTCCGAAAAAAAAATTTTTTTTTTTCAAAAAGTTTTCAAAGTTTTTTTCGAAAAATTTTCCGGGTTTTCCTTTTTTTTTTTTTTTTTTTTTTCGAAAAATTTTTAAGATCTTTTTTTTCGAAAAATTTTCTAAGTTTTTTTTTGTAAAAAAAAATTTTTTTTTCGAAAAATTTTCCGGGTTTTTTCTTTTTTCTTTTTTATTTTTTTGAAAAATTTTTAAGTTCTTTTTTTCGAAAAATTTTCTAAGTCTCAAGGTAGAAATAATGGGCTCTTTGGCCTAGGGGGTGCCTCTCGTAAAGGGTAGAAGAACGAAATTTCTCCCTACTAATAAAAATAGTAATTTAAAAAGTGGCAATTTTTTTGCACCAAAAATTCTTAAAAAATATAAGGAGTAATTGGTGAAAATTTGGTGAAAATCGGATTAACGGTTCGGCCGCAGCGAATTTTTTAAAATTTCAAACAGACATATCTCCGCCATTTTTTCGAAATTCAAAAATCGCCCTCGTCATATTCTTCTTCACCGGCTAAAGAAATTTGTGTATAAATTTGGTGAAAATCGGATGAAAACTGTGGCCGTAAAGTGTTCCGGAAAAAAATGCTACGGACGGCCGGCCGGCACCACAGACAAAGTTGAGATCGGTAAAGATCAATATTCGATTTTACCCTCCGGACCCCGGAAGACCCCTCCCCAAAAACCCGACATGGGGGGTATCACAATAACTTCTTTAAGGAAGTTAACTAAGAAAATTTTTCAAAAAAAAAAAAGAAAAGAAAAGAAAAAGAAAGAAAAACCCGGAAAATTTTTCGAAAAAAAAAATTTTTTTTTTTACAAAAAAAACTTAGAAAATTTTTCAAAAAAGAACTTAGAAAATTGTTCGAAAAAAAAAAAAAAAAAAAAAAAGGAAAACCCGGAAAATTTTTCGAAAAAAAGAACTTAGAAAATTGTTCGAAAAAAAAAAATAAAGGAAAACCCGGAAAATTTTTCGAAAAAAAAAAAAAAAAAAAGGAAAACCCGGAAAATTTTTCGAAAAAAAAAAAAAAAGGAAAACCCGGAAAATTTTTCGAAAAAAAACTTGGAAAATTTTTCAAAAAAAAGAACTTAAAAAATTTTTCGAAAAAAAAAAAGGAAAACCCGGAAAATTTTTATACTTTCCCTCCCTACTACATCCCCTTCCTTTATATTTCCTACTCCGTTATACTTCCTACTCCGTTATACTTCCCCTCCTTTATACTTCCCCCTCCGTTATACTTCCCACTCCGTTATACTTCCCACTCCGTTATACTTCCCCCTCCGTTATACTTCCCCTCCGTTATACTTCCCCTCCCATATACTTCCCCCTCCGTTATAATTCCCCCTCCTATATTGTTACTTCTCTTTAAGGAAGTTCCCGTCGGGGCCAGCTCCAGACTAGTACTTTAAGTCGAAATATCCCTCAACGATCCAAATGTTTTTAAATGTGGAAAAAAGAAGGCAAGGCCAACAAAAAAGTTTGCCCATCACATGGCTTCCACAAAGCCATTTGTGAATGGAATACCAGCTAGATCGAAATCCCCTGGTTTTAAATTTTGAACAAATATTTGGAACGGGTCTACCTCGATTTAAAATATCCTTTTTGTCCGTTTCATTTCTTCTCGTAAACGGAACATTAAGAAGAGAAACGATTATGTCTTCTCCGATTTCCATTTCGGAACCTAAAATTGAAAAATCAAAAAAGAAAAGTAGACTCACCAGTCACCAAATCCCCTGTAATAATATAGAGTGATAATGTTGACTGTTATTTCTTTAAAAAGATTCACAAAATCACAAGTCACAACCAAGATTCACAACGGAAACTTACGTTAAAGAACGTTAACGGTTTAACTGGGTGTGAAGGTTACGATAGGATAGCCTTAATAAGGCTATCGCTAGGGATGGGCGATATATCGTTGAGCGATATATATCGATATATTGGTGCCGATATATTGGTCTTTTGATATATATCGAAGGTTCCGATATATCATTTGATATATCGGTTTGTTTCCCGATATGTATCGGATGAATTTTTAATACCTTTGACGTAAATTTGGGTCAAAATCACTCCTTTATTTGGAATAAAAATGCATATTTTGAACGTTAGTGCATAAATTATGCATGAACGCAAATATTAAAATATAGTCGAATGCGACATTTTTGACAAAAAATCGCCTTTATTAGAGGAATTTTTGACCAAAAATCGCCTTTAAGGCATTTTTGACCAAAAATCGCCTTTTTAAGGCAGCCTTTTTCTAAGGCGCTTTTGACCAAAAATCGCCTTTTTAAGGCAGCCTTTTTCTAAGGCGGTTTTGACAAAAATCGCCTTTTTAAGGCATTTTTTGCCAAAAATCGCCTTTTTAAGGCATTTTTTGCCAAAAATCGCCTTTTTAAGGCATTTTTTGCCAAAAATCGCCTTTTCTTTAAAAGGCATTTTTGACCAGTAAAAAAGCCTTTTTTTAAAGGCATTTTTGACCAAAAATCGCCATATTCTAAGGCATTTTTAACCAAAAATCGCCTTTTTAAGGCATTTTTAACCAAAAATCGCCTTTTTAAGGCAGCATATTTTCTTAAGGCATTTTTGACCAAAATTGCCTTTTTTAGGGCATTTTTGGCCAAAAATCGCCTTTTATTTAAAAGGCATTTTTGACCAACAAAAAAAAGCCTTTTTTTAAAGGCATTTTTGACCAACAAAAAAAGCCTTTTTTAAAGGCATTTTTGACCAAAAAAAAGGCTTTTTTAAAGGCATTTTTGACCAACAAAAAAAGCCTTTTTTAAAGGCATTTTTGACCAACAAAAAAGCCTTTTTTTAAAGGCATTTTTGACCAAAAATCGCCATTTTCTAAGGCATTTTTAACCAAAAATCGCCTTTTTAAGGCATTTTTAACCAAAAATCGCCTTTTTTTAGGGCATTTTTCCTTTTAGGGCCTTTTTTAGGCCAAAAAATCGCCTTTTTTAAAGGCATTTTTGACCAAAAATCACCTTTTTAAGGCAGCCATTTTCTAAGGCATTTTTAACCAAAAATCGCCTTTTTAAGGCATTTTTAACCAAAAATCGCCTTTTTTTAGGGCATTTTTCCTTTTAGGGCCTTTTTTAGGCCAAAAAATCGCCTTTTTTTAAGGCATTTTTGACCAAAAATCACCTTTTTAAGGCAGCCATTTTCTAAGGCATTTTTAACCAAAAATCGCCTTTTTAAGGCATTTTTAACCAAAAATCGCCTTTTTTTAGGGCATTTTTCCTTTTAGGGCCTTTTTTAGGCCAAAAAATCGCCTTTTTTAAAGGCATTTTTGACCAAAAATCACCTTTTTAAGGCAGCCATTTTCTAAGGCATTTTTAACCAAAAATCGCCTTTTTAAGGCATTTTTAACCAAAAATCGCCTTTTTTTAGGGCATTTTTCCTTTTAGGGCCTTTTTTAGGCCAAAAAATCGCCTTTTTTTAAGGCATTTTTGACCAAAAATCACCTTTTTAAGGCAGCCATTTTCTAAGGCATTTTAACCAAAAATCGCCTTTTTAAGGCATTTTTAACCAAAAATCGCCTTTTTTTAGGGCATTTTTCCTTTTAGGGCCTTTTTTAGGCCAAAAAATCGCCTTTTTTTAAGGCATTTTTGACCAAAAATTTCTTTGTTTAAAGGCATTTTTCACAGTTTTTTTAGCGCAATAAAGTCCAATAATAATGAAGGTCGAAATTTTGCTTGGCGGGGCGGAACGCTGCCCCGTTCCTTGATAAAACGTTTCTCCGATATATCGATATATCGATATTTTCTTCCGATATATCTGTGCCACCGATATATTTGTTCCGACATATCGGTCGGCCGATATATCGATATATCGATATTTTTCTTCCGATATCAGTGCCACCGATATATTTGTTCCGACATATCGGTCGGCCGATATATCGATATATTTTTACATATCGCCCATCCCTAGCTATCGCGCGCTCGCCGTTTAGAGTAACAGTGTTACCCGAACGCTTTTTGGCGCCACCCAATTTTCTTAGAATTTTTAACTTTAATAAAAGACCATGCTATATATTTATTTTTTCATGACATAATAACAAACTAAAAACTCAAAAATTACCAATTTACTTAACATATTCTTGGTAGCAAGTTTGAAGTTGGTAAGATTGCTCAAGCTCCTTTACCATTCCCCTAGCGTGAGGCACAGTTGTATCGTGCCTCACTTGGAGGGTTTAGCCGGCGATTCCAGGCCGGCTCGCGTGGGTTCGATCGATCTCATCCCGGCTAACCTTCGTTCTCGCGAGTACCATATTAACCCCCGGACCCCTCCTTCTATATCAAGAGAGGCCAAGGTCACCCGTGCCTCTCCTGGCTTTTTAATCATATTTCGAAATCCGAACGATGCGGTACCGACTTTTTACGCTAGAGGCCGGGCTGAGAGTATTTTTGTAGGTCCTGTTATTAAATTTATGAACTTTAAACATTCTTACGTAATTATTATTATTTTTTAAATGAAAAAAAAATCTTATTTTATTTCCGAAAAAAAGTTAGAAACCATGTCTTAAAATAATTATCATAAAAAATTAAAATTTTGGGGATTAAAAAAAATTTTTTTTCTTCTGAACTTCAGGTGAGGCCGTGCCTCACTTGCCTCCCCTGACGAGCCGCCACTGTTCAAACTTCAAATTGATTAAAATCCTCTAAACTAAGTAATAAATCAGTGATACCAACCTTTATAAGCTCATAAGTTAAATAAAAAAACGACAATTTAAAAATAAGATCAATAATGCCTAAATATTGATGAAATATCGTTTTTTATCTATACTTCAGCCTATTGTTGTGGGGGCTCCTCCGCAAATTGGACGATTATATGGTAAAATTTTAACTTTTTGTTAAAATCAGTGATACCAACTTAAAAAAGTCATTCTCTCACATTTTCAGACTTAACCAATGAATTCATTGAACTGTTCAGAATTTAAAAAATCAGTTTTACCAACTCTCTCACATCTTCAAACTTCAAATTGATTAAAATCCTCTAAACTAAGCAATAAATCAGTGATACCAACCTTTATAAGCTCAAAAAGTTAAATAAAAAAAACGAAAATTTAAAAATAAGATCAATAATGCCTAAATATTGTTGAAATATCGTTTTTTATCTATACTTCAGCCTATTTGTTGTGGGGGCTCCTCCGCAAATTGGACGATTATATGGTAAAATTTTAACTTTTTGTTAAAATCAGTGATACCAACTTAAAAAAGTCATTCTCTCACATTTTCAGACTTAACCAATGAATTCATTGAACTGTTCAGAATTTAAAAAAATCAGTTGAACCAACTCTCTCACATCTTCAAATTGATTAAAATCCTCTAAACTAAGTAATAAATCAGTGATACCAACCTTTATAAGCTCAAAAAGTTAAATACAAAACGACAATTTAAAAATAAGATCAATAAAGAATAAATATTGTTGAAATATCGTTTTTTATCTATACTTCATCCTATTTGTTATGGGGGCTCCTCCGCAAATTGGACGATTATATGGTAAAATTTCAACTTTTTGTTAAAATCAGTGATACCAACTTAAAAAAGTCATCCTCTCACATTTTCAAACTTAACCAATGAATTCATTGAACTGTTCAGAATTTAAAAAATCAGTTTTACCAACTCTCTCACATCTTCAAACTTCAAATTGATTAAAATCCTCTAAACTAAGCAATAAATCAGTGATACCAACCTTATAAGCTCAAAAAGTTAAATAAAAAAAACCAAAATTTAAAAATAAGATCAATAATGCCTAAATATTGTTGAAATATCGTTTTAGGTAGATTTCTTTTCTTCAAAAATCTACCTATTGTAATGTACCAAGTAGTCGCAGATTCAAAAAATTTTCTATACGTTTTTCGTTTCATACCTCCTGGACCCCAAAACCATCCTCAGTTGAAAAGTTTATATATATATAGTATCGTGGGCATGTACATACCTCCTCCATTTGGGTTGAAAATTGTACATACTTCCTCCGGTTGCCGGAGGAGCTATGCGGAGGAGGTATGCACAGGATTTAACTTTGAAATTGTACATAGTTCCTCCGTGTTGCGGGTCTAGCCTACTCCGTGACTCCGTAAGGGGCAATTGTATATACTTCCTCCGGAGGAACTAGACCTACCTCCTCCGGGGACGTCATCATCAACTCTCTAAAACCGTCTAAAATTTTTCGACTCGACCTTGACGATCTTCGTGCTCCGTGTCCCCTTCCCCCCTCGTCTATCTTCCCTTCGCCTCTGTTACCAACCGTTTCGAGGGTCCGGGCTACCACCCCTTCCCTTCAACAATACTCGGAAGGCGCATTCATTAACTCCTACCTCCCCCCGCGCCCACCCTAATCAACTTATTTGCATATCATTTTCGAAATTTTGATTATTATCGAAACCCCGTCATATGACACATCATTTTTTAGTTTTTTTATGGCGGAGACAATGGTCACACTCAAATTTCAATTAGACGCGATTATTATTTGGGGGGATGGTTGGGGGGGAGGGGGGGTGTAAAAATTAAAAAACGGCAAAATCAATAAAAAAATAATTTAGGAAAATTGAACTCAAGGAATTTTCGTAATTCGAAAAAATGGCGGAGTTACGACTGTCTGAAGTAATAATAAATGCGCTGCGGCCGTACCTTTGATCCAATCTTCACCAAATTTTCATTGGATCTCCTCTTAGTAGCTAGCGTTCGCCAAGTCAAAAATTTTTCGGCCAATACGGGCGGCTTTCCCCACGTTGCTCTGGCATTATGAAGCCCTCTGAGAGCCCCTACGTGTTGCATACCTAATTTCAGCATATTTATTCACGATTTCGTTATTGTTGATATTTTTAGCATAAATTTTGGTCAAAACGTTTTCGTGGGAGAGGGGTTAGGGGGGAGGAGGGGGTACCAAAATTGATCTTGATCTTTTGATTACCTCTCACCTTAGAACTTTATTGGTAAAACAGTAGGAAACATTGCTTAATTAATCAATTAATCAATTAAAAGTTAAAGTATTCAAAAAATTATGTCCAAGAGTTGAAAGTGCCCCTTGCATGTACAACTCGTCAGTCGCCTTGCAGTGAGATTTTAAAAAAGGTTTAAATATTCAAAAAACCGTCTTATTACGACTTTTCTTCGCTTGATTTTGCTCTTAACGGTCTTTTTTAATGTTTTAGAGCCAAATCATCCTTAAAAATCTAATGAAGACGCCTTTTAACTTCAAAAACTAAAAATATCGCCCGCACTAGTTTGAATCTTCCCGCGCCAAATGGGAGCGATTACTTGATTAACTTCAATTAATGAATAGCATCAATCAATTTCTAATTATTCTATTTCTTTAGTTAACCTTATAAAATGAATCCGTGTGAAATTTCGTGGCAAAATATGCTGTTATTCCTCCGTGCGAAAAAGAAAAAACAAATGGCCGGCGTGCTATTTTTGCTTTCGTACGCCGGAGATACTGAATATTTCGTCTCGAAATTTCACAAGGATTCATTTTACACGTTAAACTAAAGAAATAGAATAATTAGAAATTAATTGAAGGTGTTAAATTTTATGATGATCAAGTATTCTTTGCGCCGAAATTCAAACTGGCGCGAACTATAATTTTAGTTTTTGAAGCTTAGATACGCTTTCCTTTGATTTTTTATGACTCAAGTCATTGAAAAGTGTCTAAAACCAGGAAAAAAAACAAATACGAGCAGTTTTAGGTATTTTTTTACCGAGAATTCGGAATTTTTTAAAAATTACTTTGTCGAAAAGTAAAACCCACCCGTTGCTGTACAACTTCGCACTCCCCTACACAACTTAATTTGGGAAAAATCTGATAAATTAAAAAAACGGCTTTTTAAGACGTCTGATCGTATTGATTGGTGTTTTTAGGTCTTTAGGAACGTTATTAAGCCTAAAAATATTTAAAAAATTAATGGAAAGCTCAATTTAGCTTCATAAACTTAAAATATCGGGCGCGCCAGTTTGAATTTCGGCGCAAAGAAGACTTGATCATCATAAAATTTAACACCTTCAATTAATTTCTAATTATTCTATTTCTTTAGTTTAACGTGTAAAATGAATCCTTGTGAAATTTCGAGACGAAATATTCAGTATCTCCGGCGTACGAAAGCAAAAATAGCACGCCGGCCATTTGTTTTTTCTTTTTCGCACGGAGGAATAACAGCATATTTTGCCACGAAATTTCACACGGATTCATTTTATAAGGTTAACTAAAGAAATAGAATAATTAGAAATTGATTGATGCTATTCATTAATTGAAGTTAATCAAGTAATCGCTCCCATTTGGCGCGGGAAGATTCAAACTAGTGCGGGCGATATTTTTAGTTTTTGAAGTTAAAAGGCGTCTTCATTAGATTTTTAAGGATGATTTGGCTCTAAAACATTAAAAAAGACCGTTAAGAGCAAAATCAAGCGAAGAAAAGTCGTAATAAGACGGTTTTTTGAATATTTAAACCTTTTTTAAAATCTCACTGCAAGGCGACTGACGAGTTGTACATGCAAGGGGCACTTTCAACTCTTGGACATAATTTTTTGAATTCTTTAACTTTTAATTGATTAATTGATTAATTAAGCAATGTTTCCTACTGTTTTACCAATAAAGTTCTAAGGTGAGAGGTAATCAAAAGATCAAGATCAATTTTGGTACCCCCTCCTCCCCCCTAACCCCTCTCCCACGAAAACGTTTTGACCAAAATTTATGCTAAAAATATCAACAATAACGAAATCGTGAATAAATATGCTGAAATTAGGTATGCAACACGTAGGGGCTCTCAGAGGGCTTCATAATGCCAGCGCAACGTGGGGAAAGCCGCCCGTATTGGCCGAAAAATTTTTGACTTGGCGAACGCTAGCTACTAAGAGGAGATCCAATGAAAATTTGGTGAAGATTGGATCAAAGGTACGGCCGCAGCGCATTTATTATTACTTCAGACAGTCGTAACTCCGCCATTTTTTCGAATTACGAAAATTCCTTGAGTTCAATTTTCCTAAATTATTTTTTTATTGATTTTGCCGTTTTTTAATTTTTACACCCCCCCCCCCCAACCATCCCCCCAAATAATAATCGCGTCTAATTGAAATTTGAGTGTGACCATTGTCTCCGCCATAAAAAAACTAAAAAATGATGTGTCATATGACGGGGTTTGATAATAATCAAAATTCGAAAATGATATGCAAATAATAAGTTGATTAGGGTGGGCGCGGGGGGAGGTAGGAGTTAATGAATGCGCCTTCCGAGTATTGTTGAAGGGAAGGGGTGGTAGCCCGGACCCTCGAAACGGTTGGTAACAGAGGCGAAGGGAAGATAGACGAGGGGGGAAGGGGACACGGAGCACGAAGATCGTCAAGGTCGAGTCGAAAAATTTTAGACGGTTTTAGAGAGTTGATGATGATGACGTCCCCGGAGGAGGTAGGTCTAGTTCCTCCGGAGGAAGTATATACAATTGCCCCTTACGGAGTCACGGAGTAGGCTAGACCCGCAACACGGAGGAACTATGTACAATTTCAAAGTTAAATCCTGTGCATACCTCCTCCGCATAGCTCCTCCGGCAACCGGAGGAAGTATGTACAATTTTCAACCCAAATGGAGGAGGTATGTACATGCCCACGATACTATATATATAATTTAATTTTGGAAAACGAAGAAAAAACGTTTAATAAACTTTTTTGCACTGGTTATAGATAGGTAGAAAAAAACATTTAAAAAAGAGGACTCACAAATGAAACAAGAGCTTTCGGCGGTTGCCTTCGTCAGTTAGAGAGAGAGTGAAGATGGTCGAAGGCTGTAGTGGGAGGGGTTCCCCTTCTTCGTTCCGAATGTCAACGGTTTTTTTGAAAACGTCACTCGCGGACGGTGTTGGCGGGGGAAAGTGCCTCTGTGGTCGGAGAGAAGGAGGGGTGGGGTGGGGATTAGGGATTTAGGGATTAGAAAATTAAGGGATTAAAAAAAAAAAAATAAATAAAAAAAAAAAAAAATAAAAAAAAAAAAAAAAAAAAAAAAAAAAAAAAAAAAATAAATAAATAAATAAATAAATAAATAAAAAAAAAAATAAATAAAATAAAATAAAATAAATAAAATCAAAAAAATTAAATAAAATAAAAAGGTTACTACTTCTCTATGTTGATGCCGGGGGGAATGTGGGCGTCTAGGACCAGATAATGCCCCTCTCCCATGATTTTATGTCTATTATAGGTGTGGTGATTGGAAAATTTTTTATCAATATGACTTTAAAGGTATCGTCTAGAGTGGGGGAAGGGTTATGGGTGCGCGCGTGTCTGGGGACCGGAAGTGGAAACAAAGAAAAGCTGAAATCAGAATATTCTTTTTTTTTCTGCTACACCACGCCCTGACTACGGTAATTGCTAATGAAAAACCTCTATGAAACGAAAGAAAAAATTAAAATTAAAAATATAAGTAGTAAAAATCGTCCCGCGGCAGCTGGATGAATTAGAGAGAGTTTCGTTCGTATGCCTACACGATGGAAGTTCATAGCAGAGAATGAAAATAAAAATAACAAGTTTTATGATGAAACTTTAAAAATAATTGCTTCTATTTGATTCAAAATCGATGGATCCAGCTGATCAAAGTCTGGAACAAGTTGTTCGAAAGGATCCGCTGAATGTCACATTCAAGTTTGAATGCGATATGATGAACGGTTTGGGAGATTCGCAGTGTAGGCCTATGTGAAGTACCTATACTGCTTGTCCGATTTAGGCCGTTAACGAAATCATTAATTCTATTGCAATCTAAAGCGCCAAAAATAAATTTTATTGGTCGTCAAGTGAAATCAATAATGTTTTCGTACGATTACATATCTTTGGGACACTGCTGGCTAAGTGGCCGTGGGATGTGAAACGAAACTGCAACAAAAATGTATCACTTCGGACTACTGAACCCATTGTAAAGTTAGAATTTACAGTTAAAACGAAGATTGAGAAGTACGGTACCAACCCTCTGATGGCGAACTCCGCCAGTTGCTTACTTAGCGAACTTGAAATAGTAGGTTATAAGTTGAAAAACGACGGAATACAAAGACGAGATGAAATCCAAAAATGCTGCCGTTCATTACATTTCCTACCTCCTGAGAGATTCAGGAAATATAGATTCGCAGGATCGACAAAAACTAATAATAATGGGCACACCACATATACAAATAAACGTTTTCGTACTTATTGTTTTGTCTCCTAAAACTTGGGGGTAAAATCGCCTATTTCTAAGACTTAGTTGCTAGCAACGATTATATAGATGGACGTGTAATTATCTTGTCATCGTTGAATGACTGTTACCTTTTTTCGAGTAGGTTATGTTACTGTTATCAGGAAGGTGAGACTTTCTAAACACACTAAAATACGTGAAAAGTTCGATTTTGAGTTCAGGGAACTTTACGACAAATGCTTTTATTTATGAACTCGACAAAAAAAATTGTAGGAAGTAGGAAAATTATAACGACGAGAAGGGAGGAAAATCCGAATTTACATAATATCCAATGCTAGACTGGCTCCTTTTTACCAAATACAATATTTGATGCCTCGATCAAAAAATTCGATGAGTCCTTTTCTCTTACGAGCTATATTTTTTTTTTCCTTTTTTTTTTTATATATTTACTCCATACAAAAACGATTAGGGAAGTGATAAGTTGTCAACGTGAGAAATACAGAAAACAAAGAAAAGCTGAAATCAGAATATTCTTTTTTTTTCTGCTACACCACGCCCTGACGACGGTAATTGCTAATGAAAAACCTCGATGAAACGAAAGAAAAAAAAAAAAAATTATATGTAGTAAAAAATTGTCCCGCGGCAGCTGGATGAATTAGAAAGTTTCGTTCGTATGCCTACACGATGGAAGTTCATAGCAGAGAATGAAAATAAAAAATAACAAGTTTTATGCTGAAACTTTAAAAATAATTGCTTCTATTTGATTCAAAATCGATGGATCCAGCTGATCAAAGTCTGGTACAAGTTTTTCGAAAGGATCCGCTGAACGTCACATTCAAGTTTGAATGCGATATGATGAACGGTTTGGGAGATTCGCAGTGTAGGCCCTATGTGAAGTACCTATATTGCTTGTCCGATTCAGGCCGTTAACGAAATCATTAATTCTATTGCATCTAAAGCGCCAAAAATAAATTTTATTGGTCGTCAAGTCAAATCAATAATGTTTTCGTACGATTATATATATGTAATCTTTGAGACACTGCTGGCTAAGTGGCCGTGGGATGTGAAATGAAAACCAACAAAAATGTTTCACTTCGGGACTACTGAACCCATTGTAAAAGTTAGAATTTACAGTTAAAACGAAGACTGAGAAGTACGGTACCAACCTCTGATGGCGAACTCGCCAGTTGCTTACTTAGCGAACTTGAAAGTAGGTTATAAGTTGAAAAACGACGGAATACAAAGACGAGATGAAATCCAAAAATGCTGCCGTTCATTACATTTACCTACCTCCTGAAAGATTCAGGAAATGTAGATTCGCAGGATCGACAAAAACTAATAAATGGGCACACCACATATACAAATAAACGTTTTCTCATTTGTCAGTTGTGGAGTGGTAATATCTGGGGTTTTGAGGTTTGTCTCTCCACTTTTTAAGAATCAATGTTTATTGATTTAATGACATTGACGACCGGTTTCGTAGAGAATCTACATCATCAGGTCTTATCGATCTACAAATGACATACATAATTTTTACATAGTGTTAATTCTTAGTTACTTACAAAGAAAAAGTTTTACTCATTTGATCCAATGGCGAAATAAATATAACTGGTTTAACATCGATTGATTGACAGTCGAGAGATAAAAAATGAAATAAAATTAAAAACACACACTTGTTTTAACACTCTCAGCGCGGCAAGCCCAACTGGCAAATCTCACCCTGGGGCGGGAAATTTTTTTTTCGTCAAACTACTTAATTACCTCCAAAAACATTAATAATGAAGTATAAATTAATTTGGCATGTTAATTATGCCAAAATAAGGCTTAATTGTCCCTTACAAAAGATCAGATTTGTAGGCAATCCCAATGTTTTTCCCCTTCTCATACCATTTTGGAACTGTTACTAGGATCAACTTCTCTAAGTGGTCAACCTATTACTTTAGCCATTAGCTTAATTTTTTTTTTTTATATTATTACATTGCTCGTTATATATTTTCGTGTGGATACATTTTCACGGGTGCGAAATATTTGTGGTACCTTCTCAAATTATTCAAAATTGCTTTTCTGATGACAAATAATAAAAAATTAAGTCACTAGCCCTGTAACGGCTCGGGATTCCCGAAAAAACCGTTGGGATTAGAAAGGAAACTTTAGTTAATTTAACGATTTTTTTGTCAAAACTTAATACGTAAGTAGGTAAAGATTATCTCAAATCCGGTGAAATGACCTGGAGGGAAAAAACCGTTAAAAAAAAATTTTTAGAAAAAAAACAGCGCGGATCTCTACCATAATGAAAGTATTTGAAAATAGGTACTTAATGCTGTTTAGAAAAATTGGGTAAGTAGTATTTATTTTTTCTAAGTGCAAAAACTAAAATAATTAATAAAGTGAATAATTTTGAATAAAATCTACTAAAAAAACTAAATGAATCTTCAGCCTTAATAAAGTTGGAAAAGGTAAATAGTAACGAACTTGTTTTTTATAGTGAAACATAGAACGAACTGCTACCGTTCAAAGTTTTAGTTTCCGAATTCGCCACTGCTCTTGACCGCTCGGAAGTCTTTCCTTTTTTTTTAAATTATACTAAAAAAATGATTTAACTTATGATCGTGTACCTAATAAATAGTTTTGTGTTTAATTTAACTTAATAGAACAAAAATTAATAAGTTTTTAAAGAAATTACCCGAAATTAATAGTAACAGGTCCCATTGTGAGAAGGAACGCTTTTGGTTTTTCTACTCTTGGTCTAAAAAGCTAAATAATATTAATAAAAAGCAAAAGTTGTGATCATAAGTTAATTAATAGTTTAAAAATTATATTTTAAAAAACTTACAGTCAAAAAGTAGAAAAATAATCCAAAATTGAACTGGAAAACGTCTCCGTGAAGTAGCTGGTTCAACTGTCTACTTTGAAAGTCAAAATCGAAATGAAGAAAAAGATCTAGAGTCAAGCTAAGGCCGTATTTAGGTATAAAAAACCCTTTAAGAAATAACGTATGTCAACGGTTGTGCGAAATTCACTGTTTTAAGCATCGAAAATCGCTTTTAAAAGACGCATGAACGGTCGATATATCGACCAACGAATAGTCCGCCCCAGGGAAAGGAACTTTCTACTCGATATATATATCGACCCGCTGAGAGTGTTAAAAAAGGAAATTTGATGGAGAGAGGAAAAGTCGTTGACGAAGGTTTCGAATCTAACTGTTTATCGATCCTCGATCTAGTCCGCGGGGGCAACCGTAGGGTGTCTCGGTTGGAGATGTGTAAGCAGCAGTGACGTCATGACCGTCTTTTCCGGGATTTGAGTATTTAGACAATCTTCGAGTGGGTTTTGCAGAGATTTATGGATTTCGTACGTTTCCTTCCAATTGATATCTTTCTATTTCTTTCTATATGAAGGAAACTCACGTTTTGCTCATTAAATAATGGTTTTGTTCGTTGATATGGTCCTTAAATTCGGAGTCTTTTGAGGAGGACGGACGGTGTTCTTTTATTCTTTCTGTGAACGCTCTTCTTGTCTGGCTACGTATGTCGCTTTACATTGCGTGGAGCAGTGTAATTTGTAGATTCCCGACCGATGGTCGGTGCTCACTTTGTCTTTTGAGTTTCCAAAAATTGATCCCAAATTTCTTCCGTTTTTGTACGCCACTCGTATCCCTTGCTGATTAAGCTTTTTTCCGACAATTTCGCTTGCTCCTTGGACGTATGGGATGCAGCAGTAGTTTACAGGGGTTCTGTTCTCTCAAAGTGGTTGCGTCCTTAACAATTTTCTTTTAATTCTCTTATGTAAAATTTTGTCTATTACCTTAACGTCGTAGTTGTTGTTGTACGCCAGGTGTTTGATGGTATTCAACTCTTTGATGTAGTTTTCAGGAGACAAAGGGTATGAATAAGGCGATCTATCATCCATATAAATCCCGTCATTTTATGAGACCATGGATGCGACGAGTCTTCTCTGATCATCACATCTGTGCTACTCGGCTTTTGAATATGTCGTACTGGAGTGCATTTTGTTCCCTCGTAACCGACAGATCTAGAAAATTTAGAGTGTTATTGACTTCAATTTCCATCGTAAATTTGATGTTTTTGTGCAGGTCATTGAGATGTTGAAAGAAACGTTCTAAATCTTCTCTAGATCCTTTCCACAGACAGAAAATGTCATCGACATACCTGGACCAGTGTTGCACGTTATTGAGTAGGTCGTTGTTGGACGAAAAAGTTTACTTTCAATGTGGTTCATGAAGATTTTGCGCAGAGAGGCGACAGCGGAGATCCCATTGGTAAAGAATCCGTTTCGTAGAATTTGTCATTAAATTTAAGATAATTCGATGACATACATGCTTTAGAAGTTGTAGAAGATCTGATTGTATGAGAGGGTTTGTATTTTTTCTGATGAGAAGATGTTCGATGAGCTGTATACATTCTTGTACAGGTACATTGGTGAATAAGTTTGTCACGTCGAAAGAAACCATGATGTTGGAGCTTGATAATGGTAGGTTTTTGTTTTTCTGATGAATTCTTCCGAATTTTTTAAACCGTAGGTGCTGTTGAAGGCAGTGTAGGTAAGGATTTCTTTGTTCAACAGCTTTGCTATGTTGATGCTGGGTGCATCAATGAATGATACCACCGGTCTAATGGTATACCTGGCTTACGGAGTTTCATGAGCCCATATAAAGAGGGGGTCTCGGGTTCATCGGTACCAATGTTCCTTGTTGGACCTTGTTAAGCAGAAAATTACATTTTTGACAGTATTCTTTAGCTTACTCGTAACTGTTTTGTGGGGTCCCTACGGATACCTCTAAAACTGTTTTCTTCAAGGAATTTTTCTGTTTTTGCAACATATTCATGTTTTTCCAACACTACCATAGTGTTTCCTTTATCCGCTTTACTAGTATGAGGTCTTTTTTCTTATTTTCTTTTTTATTGAGGTAACTTCTTTTATGTAATTTTTAGGCATGTAAGTTTTAGGTAGATTTCTTTTCTTCAAAATCTACCTATTGTATGTACCAAGTAGTCGCAGATTCAAAAATTTTCTATACGTTTTTCGTTTCATACCTCTGGACCCCAAAACCATCCTCAGTTGAAAAGTTTATATATATATATATATATATATATATATGTCGGTATCGGATGAATGAAGGATCAACTGTCGGATGAATGAAGGATCAACACTTAAGAAGAAGACGTTTATTTTATTATTTTGATGTTCACATATTTTGTAATGAATGAAGGATGTGATACATATTTTTGTAATTATTTTAATTATTATAGGGTAAGCTTTAGTAAGCTCATCTTTGAACCAACCCCCGGGCTCGCAATCGTAGAGGAGACGAAGGGGTGTTACCCCTCACCAACCCCCTTCGGAGAGGAGTGGGGTGCGTTTTGAAAAAAAACACTCTCGAGGACGGAGAAGAATATTCCGTTCTCGAGAGCTCGCGAGTAAACTGTCTTGAATTTTTTGTCATTTTATACCATCGATATTTTGTTTTTGTAAAGTGCGTCGCCCGGGGGAAGTTCTACCCTTTTGTATAAAATCAAAGCCATTTTGGCGTTTTTGTGCGTGTCTCCGTTTAAAGACTGAATAAACTGTTTTATGCGTTTTTGTGTTTTTGTATGAATCATGGAAGACGGAGAATGTACACCGACATCAGAAGTGGGATTCCACTCCGCCGCCAATAGTGATCGGCGACTCATTGAGGAGCTGTTGCTCGAGAACCGACTCTTAAGAGACAGAGTTCGGAGAGATCACCGCCAACCTACTGCAGAGGTGAGTCTGCCTGATTTTGAACCTAATAAATACAAGGCCAACCCCTCGGCATGGCTGAAGTCATGCCGCTATTTGTTGGCGGAACAAGAGGGCCGTCCTTTTATCGCCGCTCTTTCCCGAGCTCTCAAGGGTCCAGCAGCCGAATGGTTCACCGGCATTCTGCATGAAGACCTAAATTTTGATACTTTCGAGGCCGCCTTTCGCGCACAATATTGCGGAGATCTGATGCCAGCTGCTGTCTTTCTTAAGATCTTCGAAGAAAGGCCCGGACCGGCGGATAATTACTCAACATTTGCGGCTAACCAAATAAACCGTTTGGCCGATGTCCTTCGGGACACTACTAAAGACGAAATTTACATCGGGTTAGCACTTGCTCAAATTGCCAGTGTTAACAGCAGTGCCAGGAAGCTGGCGTTCACTACAAGAATTAAAACGCGTGACCGGCTTCTCCAGGAGCTACAAGCTCTTCCTACGAAACGGCCTTCTGATGGGTCATCTGACCAAAACAATAAACGAAGATTTGTTCCGTTTCGTCCCGCGGCTAGCCGGCCGAATCAGCCGCTATCACAACACGTCGGATCATCCCAACAACATCGCTCATTTGATGTAGTTTGCTACCGTTGCGGAAAAAGAGGGCACAAGTCGAACGTATGCAGCCAGCCGCCTTTAAGGAAGGAAGGAGACAACAGGAAAACCGATGAGAAAAAAGTCGGTTTCGTCAAGACACCCCGAGGGAGCCTTCGTCACAACGGTGAGTCGTTTCCATTTTATTTTGACTCGGGGTCCGAGTGCTCTCTTATGGCAATTAATTGTGCTGGAAAATTTAATGGGGAAAATTTTTATCGGAATGTCAATTTGAACGGTTTGGGGTCACATGTGGTCACTTGCAAATGGCAAAAATTGGTAAAAGTTGAGATAAATGGCTTTCCCCTCACTATTTTATTTCATATTGTACATGGCGTGGATATTTTTTATTCCTTAATAATTGGGTGTGACGTATTGACGTCCGGTTTTAAGATGTCGATTTTTTCAGAAAAATGCGTTCTTAGCAGGTGCAGGACGGGTGATGCTGGTAGTGGGGGAAGTCCGGGAAATTCCGTCGCCCCCTTAGATAAGAAAGACTTGCCACCCCTTGCAGCTGTTTCGCCTGAGTCCAATGTGCGTGTTTCGGCATGTTGTGACTTGTTTTCAAATATTTCCACTGACCTCGAAGACGGGGGAAAAGACGCACTCCTTCAGATTTTGAAAAAACACAAACCCTCTTTTGTCGATGGTATTCCAACCAGACGGGTTACCACGGGGGAATTTAAAATTTCCCTAGTTGACCCCTCCAAAGTGGTCCATCGACGCCCATATAAATTATGTCCCGAGTTAAGGGAGGTGGCGCGGTCCAGAATACGTGAGCTGGAGGAGGCCGGTGTCGTCAGGCCCAGTTCCTCCAGTTACGCTAGCCCAATTTTACTTGTCAAAAAGAAAACCGGAGGTTACCGTATGGCCGTAGATTACCGGATGTTAAATTCAAATACCATCCCTGACCGATTTCCCTTACCCTTGATAGCGGACCAAATTGCGCGTCTCCGTGGGGCTAAGTTTTTTTCAATTTTGGACATGGCGAGTGGGTTTCATCAAATTCCAGTCGAAAAAGAATCCATAGACAAAACCGCGTTTGTCACCCCGGACGGTCAATGGGAGTTTTTAGCCATGCCGTTTGGAGTCAGGAATGGGCCGAGTGTTTTTAGCCGCGCGATCATGAACGCTCTAAAGGAGCTCGCGTTTAATTTTGTCGTCTGCTACATGGACGATGTACTGATAATTGCAGAAACCATTGAACAGGCCCTCAGCCGACTCGATATCGTCCTAGATGTTCTTTCGTCCGCCGGCTTCTCCATGCAATTAGAAAAATGTTCTTTTGTTGTGAATAAAATTCAATATCTCGGGTTTCATGTTCAAAATGGGGAAATCCTCCCAAATTCCTCAAAAGTCGAGGCTTTGACCTTGATGCCGCCACCATCCGATGTACACGCGTTGCGTCAATTTCTGGGTCTAGCTTCTTTTTTAGGCAATTTATCAAGAACTTTTCTTTAATAGCCGCCCCTTTGTTTAAACTGACCCAAAACCCTAAGTCGAGGCATTCGCCGATTTCGTGGACTGAAGAACACGAACGACTTCGCCAAAAGCTTATAGCTATTTTAACTAGCGAGCCGGTTCTGACGATTTTTGACCCTTCTGCCCCTATCGAGTTACACACTGACGCGAGTTCTCACGGTTTTGCCGGAATTTTGTTTAACGTAATTGATTCCAAACCACGGGTTGTGTCATATTTTAGTAAGCGGACGACTGGACCCGAGTCTCGATATCATTCCTACGAATTGGAAACTCTAGCAGTCGTTTACGCTATTAAATTCTTCAATAATTATTTACAAGCACATCATTTTACTGTAGTAACTGATT
Source organism: Orius insidiosus (assembly GCA_014119065.1). NCBI lineage: Eukaryota > Metazoa > Arthropoda > Insecta > Hemiptera > Anthocoridae > Orius > Orius insidiosus. The sequence goes on along the minus strand of JACGAQ010001489.1, from coordinate 30,452 downwards.
GCGCGTCTTTACGGGCTACCCAAAGTAAACAGGAATTAATTCCCCGAGTTCAAAGATGGTGGGCGTTTTTGCTTTCCTACGATTTCACGATTAAATATCGTCCTTCAGAAAAAATGCAACACGTCGATTGTCTTAGCCGGAACCCTGTGCCTTCGGGGGTAGAGGGGGTGAAAAGTGAAAGTGGCCCAAGTCGGACCGGGGAGCCTCTGGTTAGCGTAGGGGAGGTTGAAGGGGGCGAGTTTCCTCTCCCTTTCGTTGACCCCGTTTCGAGCCAAGACGTAATTTCGGAAGAATCCCCGGCGGACGCCGCGAGTGAAACACCCTGTGAGGTCTGCGATTTTGAATCTAAGACTTTTAGGCCGTTTGGAAAATTACGTACTAAATATTCTCTCCCTGTTTCGCTTACGGAACGTATTGCCGACAAACGTGTCGATTTTACAACTGTTTCTTCGGACTGGCTTTTAGCCGCTCAGCAGGAGGACCCCTTTTTACAAGAAATAGTTGCTAAATTAAATTCAAACTCTATCGCGGACGAAGTCCGTAATACGTATGAAATTCGGTCCGGAATTTTAGGTAGAAATATCCAACGAAATAATCAAACGCATTGGTTACCGATTGTCCCTCGTTCATTACGACGATCCGTCGTTGACAACATTCATAGTTCAATATTTCATTTGGGAGTGGATAAAACGCTAGAAACTTTATATCGATATTACTGGTTCGAAGGAATGTCTAAATACGTGAAAAAGTACATTGAGAATTGCCTAATTGCAAAACAACCAAATCTGATTCGGGGCCCCGCCAAATTGAGCTTCATCCAATTCCGAAAACAGCTATCCCCTGGCACACCGTGCATATCGATGCGACGGGTAAATTAAGCGGTAAGAATGACGCTAAAGAGTACGTGTTTGTTTTAATTGACGCGTTCACGAAGTACTGTTTACTTCGACATACCAAACGTATTGACGGGGCTAGTGCTGTTCGGTCTCTTCACTCTGCTTTGGATCTTTTCGGGCCTCCCACGAGAATTATTTGTGATCAAGGCAGGTGTTTTGCGTCGAAAGAATTCAAAGACTTTTGTGCGTCGTCTAATATCGAGGTCCACTTTATTGCCACCGGGGCAAGTCGAGCTAATGGCCAGGTAGAGCGTCTAATGAAGACGTTGCGTGACATGTTGGCGGTGGCGGAACAGTCTGACAGATCATGGCAGTCTAGCTTGGGAGATATTCAATTAGCACTTAATTCGACCCCCCATAGGGTGACCAAGGTATCTCCGATGGAGCTTATGTTTGGGAGGGTGAGCAAGCCATTGGCCATGGTATCCGTTCATGATGACTTAATTGATCGTTCACCTATCACTTTGGCCGAAGTAAGAGAGCTCGCGGCCCAGAAAATGGGGAAACAAGCCGATGTTGACAAGACCAGATTTGATCGTGGGAAGGCGAAGATAAAGCCATTCGCAGTGGGTGACCTCGTTCTGATGAAAAACGAGGTGCGAAATCAGACGAAGTTAGACAGTGCATATAAGGGACCGTTTCGGGTTCTCAAATTGCTGCCTAATGATCGCTACGTTTTGCGGTCGTTAGGGCAAGGGCACGGGCGTACTTTTAAATTTTCCCATGATCGCCTCAGGCGAGCTCCGTGTTTGGATGATGGCAGCTCTGCATCTTCAGGATCGGAAGACGACAGAGTTTAACACGGTATGTTTCAAAGGTAATGATTTTTATGCTTTAGTGAGATGGACGGATTTGTTTATGCGCATTGATTTTTCCTGTGGCTCTTCCGTGCTGCTTCTATGTCGGCTTAGTATTGTGTCATGGGAGGCGAGGCTTTGCAGACCGCTCTTGTGCTTTTATCGGCCTTGGGTTGAGTGGCGGCCTTGGCTTCGTGGCATAGAGGAACATCATGGGGGCTTTTTTTTTTTTTTTTTTTTTCCTTGCACCGCTGGAGGGGTACTGTGGGGCGGTCGTTTGGCCGACGACTTTGCTTTGCGGGCCCTGATGGCTGTGCTGCGGCCTTTCGTGGAGACGTGGGACTGGGGCCACCGAGCGATCACGATGCGGCCCAGGGGACGCTCTGGGCTTAGCTTTTCGGAGGTTCGGCCACTGGGTGATCCGGATGCGGTCCAGCATGTGGCTGGGCTTAGCTTTTCCGTGCCCGGAGGGGGCTAGGTCTTTACTGACGTTCCTCAGCGTTGTGCCGGCCTGGACGCTTCACGTTCGTGTCTATGGTGTTAAATTGGTGCGCTTGTGTGAGTTTAAGGCTTGTAGAGCCTTCGTGAGTCAGGTTGTTATACCTGTGGATTTAAGGCTTGTAGAGCCTTCGTGAGTCAGGTTGTTATACCTGTGGATTTAAGGCTTGTAGAGCCTTCGTGGTCAGGTTGTTATACCTGTGGATTTCAGGCTTGTAGAGCCTTCGTGTGTCAGGTTGTCATACCTGTGTATTTTGGGCTTGTAGAGCCTTGGTGCGTCAGGTTGTTATACCTGTGTGTTTAAGGCTTGTGGAGCCTTGGTGTGTCAGGTTGTTATACCTGTGTGTTTTGGGCTTGTGGAGCCTTGGTGTATCAGGTTATACCTGTGTATAGGCTTGTAGAGCCTGGTGCGTCAGGTTGTTATACCTGTGTGTTTGGGGCTTGTGGTGCCTCGGTGTGTAAGGCTTGTGGTGCCTTGGTGTGTCGGGTTGTTGTGCCCGTGTTTTTCAGGCTTGTTGGGCCTGCGGTGGTTCATTCCTGTGTGTTTGAACTGGCGCTAGTGTTGTTTTTGCGCCTTATTTACGTTTTTTTCTGTCTTTCAGTTGGTGTTGCCGAGGACGGCAACCTCGTCAGGTTGGCCGTGTCGGTATCGGATGAATGAAGGATCAACTGTCGGATGAATGAAGGATCAACACTTAAGAAGAAGACGTTTATTTTATTATTTTGATGTTCACATATTTTGTAATGAATGAAGGATGTGATACATATTTTTGTAATTATTTTAATTATTATAGGGTAAGCTTTAGTAAGCTCATCTTTGAACCAACCCCCGGGCTCGCAATCGTAGAGGAGACGAAGGGGTGTTACCCCTCACCAACCCCCTTCGGAGAGGAGTGGGGTGCGTTTTGAAAAAAAACACTCTCGAGGACGGAGAAGAATATTCCGTTCTCGAGAGCTCGCGAGTAAACTGTCTTGAATTTTTTGTCATTTTATACCATCGATATTTTGTTTTTGTAAAGTGCGTCGCCCGGGGGAAGTTCTACCCTTTTGTATAAAATCAAAGCCATTTTGGCGTTTTTGTGCGTGTCTCCGTTTAAAGACTGAATAAACTGTTTTATGCGTTTTTGTGTTCTTTGTATGAATCATGGAAGACGGAGAATGTACACCGACATATATATTAGCACGATAACTGGAGCAATTTTAATGTGAGGGTGACGATATCCGGTATTTAGAGCTTTATCTCAATAGCTCGGACGAGTTCGTTAATGGCTGAAATCGGACCAGCGATTCACCTACTTTACTTAGGGCTTAAAAGACAAAATTGGCATTTTCTATTGAAATCCTAGTCCTTTTGCAAAAAAAAACTTTAAGACCTCTGCGAGGGCGTGTAAAAAATTAATTAAAGCAAATTTGGACGAGCCAGGCGCAAAATATTGAACTACCTAAACTTTAAAAAAAATTTGAATTTATACCGGGAAATTATTAAATATTTATTAATAAAATTATCAGATGTTTTTCTAGGGGCTCAGTGGCGCAATTTTTCTATATCATCATTTTTATAACATAATATATATTTTGTGTTTATACATTTTAATTTTAATCATGAAAAGAAATCTACCTTTTAGTCCCTGCTACCGCAGGGTCATTATTTTTATTCATCTTGAGTAAAGCTTGAGCGCAATCTAACTTGTTTTCCTCACTTAAAGAGTCGTTGCTGTCTATATTTGCAAAGAGGTTTAGTAATTCTTTCTCGGTAAAGTTTGAGGGGGGTACAAATTTTAAACCTTTTTCGAGAAGTTTTAACTCATGCTTGTTGAACTTAGTGTTTGATAGGTTTTTTACTCTATCAAAAAAAAAGTAAGGTCTTTAAACTAAAACTAAACTTCGAAAACGCAAATAAAGACTGCTGGTTCATCCAAGGCATAAAAAGGCATCTTTCCCAAATTTCATCAAGTCAAAAATAATTTTCAAGAATGGTTGTTCCATTAAAGTAGTGGAAAAGATAAAAACTATCATTTTAAAAGAGGAATTAAAGAAACACTTTGCAATTAGAGACGCAAGTTCCTATTATATGTATCTATTACATGTCGGGGATTGGAATATTTTTTTTGGTTTAAGGGAGAAGAGGGTAACACTGTAAGTGTCTTCATCAGGTGCATCCTTTTGCTGTGCGTAGACTTGCTCTTTTCGCTGAGTGTAGAAAAGGGTACAGCCGCCCTATGCGAGAGGGGATGAAGACACTCTTCCGGTAGAGCCCGGTGACTGAGGGTAGTCTGTCCCGTTCTCTCGGTGAAGGCGCGTGAATGGCCGAAAGAGGGCTGGAATTTGAGAAGTGCCAGCAGAGGAAGTTCCTGGCCCTCTTTTCTCTAAAACTATGTAATTGGTGTTTATTTTAAATGTGGTTCCTGTTCTGAATAAAAGACTGTGAGTAAAGTGAAGAAGTGTTTTATTCCTCGGCCCAACGTCGGAAGAAGGCGAGATTTCGTAGTTTTCCGGCTTGCATCTACATCCTTCCCTGCCCCTTCCCGTCATCAGAAGTGGGATTACCAACGAAATCGTAAGTTCTTCGCATGTAAATTACGAAAAGAAGAGATCGAGATTGCCTGGTGTCGGCCGCCATTTTTCTTTTGCGTCTTAATCGTACGTGGTCCTAACCCTTTGTTTCGTTTGCTTTTGCAACCCTCACCGTCTTCGGGGATGAACGAAACAACCGTTACTTCTGTACAAGATATTTGAAAATGCGATTCGAAAATTTGAAATCGGTGGATGAAATTTTCGAACTGCGTGGAAGAATAAGAAAAGGGGGTGGAAGGGAAGAACTCCGGACATTTTGAATTTTGAACATCTGGCATCGCTTCGAGACCTCACCCCACCCCCGATCACCCCCTTGCTTGTTGTCAAGGAGGGTGCTAGAACGGCGTAGTTTCTTTTCGTGATTCTATTGGAAGTTCAAGTTCTGACGTCACCGAGGGTGCGAGTCGCGTCCGCTACGTTTTACCTTTTTTTAAAAAAAAAAGGGAGGCCGCAAATGGACTAAAGGGAGTTTTTTTTTGTAACTTATCTATCGCTCATCACCTTTATCAAGATTTTTTTCAGACTTGTTTAAGGACTTGGACGAGACGTATTTTTGTTTCGTCAGCAGGTATTTTCTTTTGCATGAGCCTGAGCCGGACGGTGGAATATCATAACGGAATATGGACGCTACGATGAACAAGGAATATTCTTCTCTTCCTGAAAATGATCCTGGTGGTTTATCTTGGCTCTGTCTATCTGGACAGACAGGTTGACCTGGTAATCAGTATTGTTTCTTTTATGTTTGAAGGTAAAAATCTCTAATGTTATTTTCTTTTTCATGCTTTGTTGAGACTGCTGGCAGGAACTGCCTGATGGCTTGAGAAGAGAGATTTCCTATGCAGGATTCTATCAACTCATAAGAAAGACCGAATTAATGCATGAAATGACTGCTGTTACTGGAACATTTGGGACGCCACCGGCAGCTGGAATCACCGAGACACAAGTTAAGGAACCTAGTTTTAAGCCTATTTTTACAAAATTTACACTGCGGTGACTCTTAGGATTGTATGTGATGCGATCCCGACTATGTCGATAAATTGTCGAGGCTCCGCTGTCTTACCAGATCACTTTTAGTGACCATTGTTTGCATTGCAACTAGCCCTGGGATTTTCATTAAGGAAGCTGAGGATTGAGCGAAAACAGCTTGGTGTAATTGTCTTCCAACTTATGGGCATGGTTCAGAGAAATAGCTGGATGGATTGCTTCCAAATTAAGGACATTTTTCCATGTCTTCCATCCATTCTGGTAACTTGAGCACTTCAGTCGACCCTTCGAGCTTATTTAGCTAACCAATCTGGCAATTGCCCTGTAAAAACTGCTTTCCCTATTAAAGTGCTGAACTTCAGCAAAATGACCTTACCCCCACTGCAATGCTTCTTTTAAGAATAGAACATTTGACTAGTTGTTGATTTATCGACAATTTGGTGTGTGGATCTGTTAGGAAGGGTTTGGTGGTGAGACTGTTCTTTTGTACTACCAAACGGGGAAACCAATTACTGTTAATTTTGGAGGCCACTGATCCTCATTCTCATTTTAGGGGCTTACTGGCTGGTTGATCGGTTAAGGGAGCTGTCTTTTACTGCAGAGCAGATTCTAATTCAATATTTTTATTTTCCTTTTCTGAACCTGATTTCGATTTGGTAGATTTCTTTATTAGTTTTGATTACAGTTAATTTTACTGATTTTTGATAATAAGGGGCTGTGCCTGCTACTTAACATGGTACCGTTTACAGTCTGTTAAGGCCGAGGACCCCTTGGGGTTTTGTTTAAAGGGCCTTCTCGTTCCTTAATATTTTAGAAGATTTTAAACTGCTTATAATTCCGTCCGTCGCTCGCGGATGTGTCTTCTTTGATTTCCTGATGACAGCTGACCTAGTTAGGTGGGGATCGCGGGGGCAGTCTCTACCTAACTTTGGACTTTGATCCTTTTAATAATTTTGGACTTTCTATTTCCCCTTTTAAATTTTGAATTTTAAATTTAGCGTAAACACAGTCCATAGAAGGGAGACGTTGTGTCAGGTATTCACACGATCAGTTGTGGAGGCTCCGGACCCTGCTGCGGGCTCATCGGTGGCATTTTCCGATGATGAATGAGTATCCTTTTGTGGGGTTCGGCGTCGGGGTGCTTATGCTGGTCGGACTGGTTTCCGTGTGCGCCCAGGGTCCGCCATTTCGCGCGCGAGCGTTGCGGTTCCTCGGTTCGTCTGCACGGGTAGCCTATTTTGCGGGTCCTCTGGATCCGTCGGCTATTTTCGCCGGTCAGGCTGGTGTTCGCTCCCTGTTGCCGCTGCCTTGCTGCTCCTCTGTACTGCTGTGGGTGGCCCTGCCCCATGTCCGCGTTGGTGTTTTGGTGCTGTTGTGGCATGGTGGTGCTGTTTGGGCGGACTTGGGGAACGGCTGGCTCAATCGTATCTGTTCATTGCATTCTGTGCCTGTGGGTCCGGGTCCTTTGCGATGGTTCTTTCATTTTTTTTACGTCTGGAGTACCGGTTTGTTTATTTCGGATTTCCCAGTTCCTTTTGATTTTAATCGTCTTCTCATTTTTATGTGCTATTGGCACTAGACGTAATCTTGTTTGGTCAGGCTGTCATCTTCCCTGGCGTTGGCGTTGAGCAGGGCACGCGTGTCCTTTTTAATGATTCGTGTCCTTTTTAATGATCCTTGTCCTTTTAATGATGCTTGTCCTGAACCCTTTTCGACGAGTGGAGGACAACCTCGATTCCCAGGTCTCGAGGAGTTGAGACTTTAGGCATCTTTACTTTTCTGGGTGATTCTGCTGACTGCCCTTGACGATCATGTCGGTTTTTCACTGTTGGCCTTGTCGATTTTGCTGAATGCTCCCGGGGCTCGCGTCCCGGCGGGTTGGCTGCCTGTGGTTGCGCACTAGGCAATGGATTAGTAGATTAGATTAGATTAGATTTAGGTTAATCGGGGCCCTGTGCACTCCGACCCCTGATGGGTCTATTGTGCGCCCTTGTTTCCTGATCAGAGCTCCCCATCAAGCCCCAGGCTCTTGATTAGCCTCCAGAGGCTGGACAGGGGTCTCTTTGTGTAGTTCGATGGACTGGGTTTCTCTTCCGTCTCCTCCTCCTCCAGGCAGGTGCGGCGGGTGCTGTCCTCTGTCACTCCCCACCTTTGAAGGTGCTTACGGAGTTGCTGTGACCGGTCAGCAGACCCACCATAATGCGGACTTTGGTTCTGCCCTGCCTGCGCAGGTCTGCTGTAAATCCATGCCGTGGTCCTCTAATGGACATCTTGGCATGTTTTTGACCGCTAGCTTTATGCCATCTCGTCAGAGTAGCAGAGAGAGTTTGCCTTTTGAGCTCCTCACCCTCCTAGAAATGTGACAGAAGGGCTCAGGGCCAATGGGGAAAATCTTGACCCCGTTGGTAGCTCCTTTATGCATGCTCTGATGGATCTTCCTTTACCGGTTCTCAGTTCTGTGGTTGTCCAGAACTCTTTGGTCCCTGGCTTCTAGTTCTGTAATTTTGTACAGCTCTCGTTGCTTTGCTTTCAGTTCTGTAGTTTTCGGTTCTTTTTCTGACTTGTGCAGTTGTAGTCTCTATCTTGCTTGGCACCCTGCGTAGGCTCCGTCATGGTTGAACACTCTCTTCGTTCTTCCCTTTGCGGTGCCAGCGTCCTCGCAGTCTCTTCTTTTCTGATAGAGGGATTGTCAAGCCCAAGTGAGCTCGAGCCTCTCTGTTCGTCTTCTTACTTTTCCCTGACATGTTCTTGTTATTTGCTACGCTTGTGCGCACTTCGTTCGTTGGCTCTTCATTTGTTTGTCATTGTGTGACGGATTGCACTATATGTGCAACGTTGCCGATATGTTATTTTTATTTTACTGTTTTGCGATCATTGTGTGGCAAGTTGCACTATTGTGCACCGATATGTTCTTTTTATTTTACTGTTTTTGCCTGGCGCTTTGGTGCTTACCTGTTCCTTTATACTGCTCTGTCTGTTCCTCCTCTCTGTGCAGCGCCTTGTGAGATTTGTCTCTTGTGTGCTCCTGTACTTTCTATGCGTTTGGCATTTCTTTTGTAGGTTCTGGCACGGGACATGTTGGCCGTCCAACCCAACTTGATGCTTCTTGCTTGGTGGGCATTGACTGTAAATGTCGATGTGAGGGTGATTGGTGCTTTTGAGAGTGTCGGCTACGCGTATCGATGGGGCGACGCTTAGTGTATTGGAGCTGTTACATTGAAGTACTGCTTATCCTGGTGTGCTTCCCCTGTTGTAACAATTGTGTGTCGACTACGGGTGTCGATGGGTTGATGCTTCGTGCATCAGGAATGTGGCCTTGGCTGTGGTTGTTTTTGCTGGTGTGCTTCCTCTGTTGTGGGCATTGTTGGGTTTAGCGTTGGTCCTGCTTGCTTGCTTGTTTGCCTCTTGGCTGCTGCTCCTGTTGTGACATACTGCCTTGTGGCTGTTTCTTTTCTTTTGTCAGAATGGCCGAGTGTGCCTGTCCTAGTGCTGCATGACGACTCTGACAGGTGTGTGGGGCTTGAGGCCTCAACGGTGGTGCTTGCTTTTCATTGTGCAGTTTGACTGCTGTGTCCTACGTTTTATGGGTTTTAGTTGTTCTGCCTGGGTGTTTTCGGTCGTTCCACCCGTTTCTTTTATGCTTGTGGGGCCTGGGCTGTTGGATGGTTCCACCACGGGTGCTTCGGCCGACGCTCAGGTTGTTTTTGCGTCATACTTGCCTTTCTGTTTGTTTTCTTTCAGTTCGAGTTGCCGAGGACGGCAACCTGTCAGGATGGCCGTGTCGGGGATTGGAATATTTTTTTTCGGCCTGGCCTAGCCTATGAGATGACCGGAAGAAGTTGATATCCAGAAGAAGTTTGAACCATACGAGATAACCAGAAGAAGTTTGAACCAGAAGACTATTTTTCCACCTAATGTTTCGACAATCTTAGTATATTGTAATGTTGTAATGTTTCACCAAATTTTGTATGTAACTGTCATGATGACAACCTTTAGATGTAATTTTTCACTTTAACTAGGGCTCTAGGATTTTGCTATGTAACCGGCTTCACCGGATGAATAAGGATTTTGCTACTTTTGTCGGGGATTGGAGTATTTTTTTGGTTTAAGGGAGAAGAGGGTAACACTGTAAGTGTCTTCATCAGGTGCATCCTTTTGCTGTGCGTAGACTTGCTCTTTTCGCTGAGTGTAGAAAAGGGTACAGCCGCCCTATGCGAGAGGGGATGAAGACACTCTTCCGGTAGAGACCGGTGACTGAGGGTAGTCTGTCCCGTTCTCTCGGTGAAGGCGCGTGAATGGCCGAAAGAGGGCTGGAATTTGAGAAGTGCCAGCAGAGGAAGTTCCTGGCCCTCTTTTCTCTAAAACTATGTAATTGGTGTTTATTTTAAATGTGGTTCCTGTTCTGAATAAAAGACTGTGAGTAAAGTGAAGAAGTGTTTTATTCCTCGGCCCAACGTCGGAAGAAGGCGAGATTTCGTAGTTTTCCGGCTTGCATCTACATCCTTCCCTGCCCCTTCCCGTCATAATAACAAATGGGCATCGTTAAGACCTGTAGAATGGGATATTCTAACCGAAAGGGTCGAAAGCCAAGTAAATGTATCATCGATACAAAAACTAAGACAATGGAACGTAAACTAAACAAACTTAAGAATGAAAAATTGAGAATAACACCGGATCTTCCTCCTCTGGAATTCCAATTTTTTGATAGAGTAAAAAAACCTATCAAACACTAAGTTCAACAAGCATGAGTTAAAACTTCTCGAAAAAGGTTTAAAATTTGTACCCCCTCAAACTTTACCGAGAAAGAATTACTAAACCTCTTTGCAAATATAGACAGCAACGACTCTTTAAGTGAGGAAAACAAGTTAGATTGCGCTCAAGCTTTACTCAAGATGAATAAAAAGTTCCGGTTTGAAGAGCTTCCAACGATAACTTCCTCAAGGATACAGGAGGAGGAAGTATTAAGTAGGAGAACTAAATTTTTGTAAAAGTTGTGAAATAAATTTGGTGGGTATCGCAGTAAGTCTTGAGGAAGTTAGAAATTTTAGGTATTTTTTGTTGTTCGTTTTCTGTTTTTGAAAAAAAAAAAATAAAAATTAAGTACCTAATAAATCGCCATTTTATTTTCCGTTAAAAAATTCTTGAGGAAGTTAAAAAAAAAAAAAAAAAAAAATTATTTTGAAAATTTTATATCAAGGTAGAAATTCAGTACGGTTAGCCAAAGAGAGGCCGCCCTCGAGCCGGCGAAGTGACTCACATTTCTGCCTAGAAAAATTATTAAGTAAAAAAAATTTTGGAAAATTAAAATTTTAAAAACATGGAAAATTTTTAAATAATTCAAGGAATGTTTAGTGAAAATTTGGTGAAGATCGGACCAACAGTACGCCCACAGCGCTCATTTTAAATCTTTGAACAGTCATATCTCCGCCATTTTGAAAAATTTCGAAAAAAGCTCTCGTCATTTTCAAGATTTCTGTGAAAGGAAGCTTGTGTATAAATTTGGTGAAGATCGGATGAAAATTGCGGCCGTGAAGTGTTCCGGAAAAAGTGGCGACGGACGGCCGGACGGCCGGACGGCCGGCACCACAGACAAAGTCAGGATCGGCAAAGATCACTTATCAGATTTATCCTACGGGGTCTGGAAGACCCTTTTCTAGTAACAGGGGGTCGGAGGGTATCACAGTAACTTCTTGAGGAAGTTAAAACTTACATGCCTAAAAATTACATAAAAGAAGTTACCTCAATAAAAAAGAAAATAAAGAAAAAAGACCTCATACTAGTAAAAGCGGATAAAGGAAACACTATGGTAGTGTTGGAAAAACATGAATATGTTGCAAAAACAGAAAAATTCCTTGAAGAAAACAGTTTTAGAGGTATCCGTAGGGACCCCACAAAAACAGTTACGAGTAAGCTAAAGAATACTGTCAAAAAATGTAATTTTCTGCTTAACAAGGTCCAACAAGGAACATTGGTACCGATGAACCCGAGACCCCCTCTTTTATATGGGCTCATGAAACTCCGTAAGCCAGGTATACCAATTAGACCGGTGGTATCATTCATTGATGCACCCAGCATCAACATAGCAAAGCTGTTGAACAAAGAAATCCTTACCTACACTGCCTTCAACAGCACCTACGGTTTAAAAAATTCGGAAGAATTCATCAGAAAAACAAAAAACCTACCATTATCAAGCTCCAACATCATGGTTTCTTTCGACGTGACAAACTTATTCACCAATGTACCTGTACAAGAATGTATACAGCTCATCGAACATCTTCTCATCAGAAAAAATACAAACCCTCTCATACAATCAGATCTTCTACAACTTCTAGAAGCATGTATGTCATCGAATTATCTTAAATTTAATGACAAATTCTACGAAACGGATTCTTTACCAATGGGATCTCCGCTGTCGCCTCTCTGCGCAGAAATCTTCATGAACCACATTGAAAGTAAACTTTTTTCGTCCAACAACGACCTACTCAATAACGTGCAACACTGGTCCAGGTATGTCGATGACATTTTCTGTCTGTGGAAAGGATCTAGAGAAGATTTAGAACGTTTCTTTCAACATCTCAATGACCTGCACAAAAACATCAAATTTACGATGGAAATTGAAGTCAATAACACTCTAAATTTTCTAGATCTGTCGGTTACGAGGGAACAAAATGCACTCCAGTACGACATATTCAGAAAGCCGAGTAGCACAGATGTGATGATCAGAGAAGACTCGTCGCATCCATGGTCTCATAAAATGACGGGATTTATATGGATGATAGATCGCCTTATTCATACCCCTTTGTCTCCTGAAAACTACATCAAAGAGTTGAATACCATCAAACACCTGGCGTACAACAACAACTACGACGTTAAGGTAATAGACAAAATTTTACATAAGAGAATTAAAAAGAAAATTGTTAAGGACGCAACCACTTTGAGAGACAACAGAACCCCTGTAAACTACTGCTGCATCCCATACGTCCAAGGAGCAAGCGAAATTGTCGGAAAAAAGCTTAATCAGCAAGGGATACGAGTGGCGTACAAAAACGGAAGAAATTTGGGATCAATTTTTGGAAACTCAAAAGACAAAGTGAGCACCGACCATCGGTCGGGAATCTACAAATTACACTGCTCCACGCAATGTAAAGCGACATACGTAGGCCAGACAAGAAGAGCGTTCACAGAAAGAATAAAAGAACACCGTCCGTCCTCCTCAAAAGACTCCGAATTTAAGGACCATATCAACGAACAAAACCATTTATTTAATGAGCAAAACGTGAGTTTCCTTCATATAGAAAGAAATAGAAAGATTATCAATTGGAAGGAAACGTACGAAATCCATAAATCTCTGCAAAACCCACTCGAAGATTGTCTAAATACTCAAATCCCGGAAAAGACGGTCATGACGTCACTGCTGCTTACACATCTCCAACCGAGACACCCTACGGTTGCCCCCGCGGACTAGATCGAGGATCGATAAACAGTTAGATTCGAAACCTTCGTCAACGACTTTTCCTCTCTCCATCAAATTTCCTTTTTTAACACTCTCAGCGCGGGTCGATATATATATCGAGTAGAAAGTTCCTTTCCCTGGGCGGACTATTCGTTGGTCGATATATATATCGACCGTTCATGCGTCTTTTAAAAAGCGATTTTCGATGCTTAAAACAGTGAATTTCGCACAACCGTTGACATACGTTATTTCTTAAAGGGTTTTTATACCTAAATACGGCCTTAGCTTGACTCTAGATCTTTTTCTTCATTTCGATTTTGACTTTCAAAGTAGACAGTTGAACCAGCTACTTCACGGAGACGTTTTCAGTTCAATTTTGGATTATTTTTCTACTTTTTGACTGTAAGTTTTTTAAAATAATAATTTTTAAACTATTAATTAACTTATGATCACAACTTTTTGCTTTTTTTATTAATATTATTTAGCTTTTAGACCAAAAGAGTAGAAAAAACCAAAAGCGTTCCTTCTCACAATGGGACCTGTTACTATTAATTTCGGGTAATTTCTTTAAAAACTTATTAATTTTTTGTTCTATTAAGTTAAATTAAACACAAAACTATTTATTAGGTACAACGATCATAAGTTAAAATCATTTTTTTTAGTATAATTTAAAAAAAAAGGAAAGACTTCCGAGCGGTCAAGAGCAGTGGCGAATTCGGAAACTAAAACTTTGAACGGTAGCAGTTCGTTCTATGTTTCACTATAAAAAACAAGTTCGTTACTATTTACCTTTTCCAACTTTATTAAGGCTGAAGATTCATTTAGTTTTTTAGTAGATTTTATTCAAAATTATTCACTTTTATTAATTATTTTAGTTTTTGCACTTAGAAAAAATAAATAACTACTTACCCAATTTTTCTAAAACAGCATTAAATACCTATTTTCAAATACTTTTCATTATGGTAGAGATCCGCGCTGTTTTTTTTCTATAAAAATTTTTTTTAACGGTTTTTCCCTCCAGGTCATTTCACCGGATTTGAGATAATCTTTACCTACTTACGTATTAAGTTTTGACAAAAAAATCGTTAAATTAACTAAAGTTTCCTTTCTAATCCCAACGGTTTTTTCGGGAATCCCGAGCCGTTACAGATGGCTAGTGACTTAATTTTTTATTATTTGTCATCAGAAAAGCAATTTTGAATAATTTGAGAAGGTACCACAAATATTTCGCACCCGTGAAAATGTATCCACACGAAAATATATAACGAGCAAATGTAATAATATAAAAAAAAAAAATTAAGCTAATGGCTAAAAGTAATAGGTTGACCACTTAGAGAAGTTGATCCTAGTAACAGTTCCAAAATGGTATGAGAAGGGGAAAAACATTGCGGGATTGCCTACAAATCTGATCTTTTGTAAGGGACAATTAAGCCTTATTTTGGCATAATTAACATGCCAAATTAATTTTATACTTCATTATTAATGTTTTTGGAGGTAATTAAGTAGTTTGACGAAAAAAAAATTTCCCGCCCCAGGGTGAGATTTGCCAGTTGGGCTTGCCGCGCTGAGAGTGTTAAACAAGTGTGTGTTTTTTAATTTTATTATCATTTTTTATCTCTCGACTGTCAATCAATCGATGTTAAACCAGTTTATCCTTTTATTTCGTCCATTGGATCAAATGAGTAGAAAACTTTTTTCTTTGTAAGTAACTAAGAAATTAACACTATGTAAAAATTATGTATGTCATTTGTAGATCGATAAGACCTGATGATGTAGAGATTCTCTACGAAACCGGTCGTCAATGTCATTAAATCAATAAACATTGATTCTTAAAAAAGTGGAGAGACAAACCTCAAAACCCCAGATATTACCACTCCACAACTGACAAATGAGAAAACGTTTATTTGTATATGTGGTGTGCCCATTATTATTAGTTTTTGTCGATCCTGCGAATCTACATTTCCTGAATCTTTCAGGAGGTAGGTAAAATGTAATGAACGGCAGCATTTTTGGATTTCATCTCGTCTTTGTATTCCGTCGTTTTTCAACTTATAACCTACTATTTCAAGTTCGCTAAGTAAGCAACTGGCGGAGTTCGCCATCAGAGGTTGGTACCGTACTTCTCAGTCTTCGTTTTAACTGTAAATTCTAACTTTTACAATGGGTTCAGTAGTCCCGAAGTGAAACATTTTTGTTGCAGGTTTTCGTTTCACATCCCACGGCCACTTAGCCAGCAGTGTCCAAAGATATGTAATCGTACGAAAACATTATTGATTTTGACTTGACGACCAATAAAATTTATTTTTGGCGCTTTAGATGCAATAGAATTAATGATTTCGTTAACGGCCTAAATCGGACAAGCAGTATAGGTACTTCACATAGGGCCTACACTGCGAATCTCCCAAACCGTTCATCATATCGCATTCAAACTTGAATGTGACGTTCAGCGGATCCTTTCGAACAACTTGTACCAGACTTTGATCAGCTGGATCCATCGATTTTGAATCAAATAGAAGCAATTATTTTTAAAGTTTCAGCATAAAACTTGTTATTTTTTATTTTCATTCTCTGCTATGAACTTCCATCGTGTAGGCATACGAACGAAACTCTTCTAATTCATCCAGCTGCCGCGGGACGATTTTTTACTACTTATAATTTTTAATTTTTTTTTTTCTTTCGTTTCATAGAGGTTTTTCATTAGCAATTACCGTCGTCAGGGCGTGGTGTAGCAGAAAAAAAAAGAATATTCTGATTTCAGCTTTTCTTTGTTTTCTGTTATTCCTCACGTTGACAACTTATCACTTCCACTAATCGTTTTTGTATGGAGTAAATATCATAAAAAAAAAAAGGAAAAAAAAATATAGCTCGTAAGAGAAAAGGACTCATCGAATTTTTTGATCGAGGCATCAAATATTTGTATTTGGTAAAAAGGAGCCAGTCAAGCATTGGATATTATTATGTAAATTCGGATTTTCCTCCTTCTATCGTCGTTATAATTTTCCTACTTCCTACAATTTTTTTGTCGAGTTCATAAATAAAAGCATTTGTCGTAAAGTTCCCTGAACTCAAAATCGAACTTTTCACGTATTTTAGTGTGTTTAGAAAGTCTCACCTTCCTGATAACAGTAACATAACCTACTCGAAAAAAGGTAACAGTCATTCAACGATGACAAGATAATTACACGTCCATCTATATTATAATCGTTGCTAGCAACTAAGTCTTAGAAATAGGCGATTTTACCCCCAAGTTTTAGGAGACAAAACAATAAGTACGAAAACGTTTATTTGTATATGTGGTGTGCCCATTATTATTAGTTTTTGTCGATCCTGCGAATCTACATTTCCTGAATCTTTCAGGAGGTAGGTAAAATGTAATGAACGGCAGCATTTTTGGATTTCATCTCGTCTTTGTATTCCGTCGTTTTTCAACTTATAACCTACTATTTCAAGTTCGCTAAGTAAGCAACTGGCGGAGTTCGCCATCAGAGGTTGGTACCGTACTTCTCAATCTTCGTTTTAACTGTAAATTCTAACTTTTACAATGGGTTCAGTAGTCCCGAAGTGATACATTTTTGTTGCAGGTTTTCGTTTCACATCCCACGGCCACTTAGCCAGCAGTGTCTCAAAGATTACATATATATAATCGTACGAAAACATTATTGATTTTGACTTGACGACCAATAAAATTTATTTTTGGCGCTTTAGATGCAATAGAATTAATGATTTCGTTAACGGCCTAAATCGGACAAGCAGTATAGGTACTTCACATAGGGCCTACACTGCGAATCTCCCAAACCGTTCATCATATCGCATTCAAACTTGAATGTGACGTTCAGCGGATCCTTTCGAACAACTTGTACCAGACTTTGATCAGCTGGATCCATCGATTTTGAATCAAATAGAAGCAATTATTTTTAAAGTTTCAGCATAAAACTTGTTATTTTTTATTTTCATTCTCTGCTATGAACTTCCATCGTGTAGGCATACGAACGAAACTCTTTCTAATTCATCCAGCTGCCGCGGGACGATTTTTTACTACATATAATTTTTAATTTTTTTTTTTCTTTCGTTTCATAGAGGTTTTTCATTAGCAATTACCGTCGTCAGGGCGTGGTGTAGCAGAAAAAAAAAGAATATTCTGATTTCAGCTTTTCTTTGTTTTCTGTTATTCCTCACGTTGACAACTTATCACTTCCACTAATCGTTTTTGTATGGAGTAAATATCATAAAAAAAAAAAGGAAAAAAAAATATAGCTCGTAAGAGAAAAGGACTCATCGAATTTTTTGATCGAGGCATCAAATATTTGTATTTGGTAAAAAGGAGCCAGTCAAGCATTGGATATTATTATGTAAATTCGGATTTTCCTCCTTCTATCGTCGTTATAATTTTCCTACTTCCTACAATTTTTTTGTCGAGTTCATAAATAAAAGCATTTGTCGTAAAGTTCCCTGAACTCAAAATCGAACTTTTCACGTATTTTAGTGTGTTTAGAAAGTCTCACCTTCCTGATAACAGTAACATAACCTACTCGAAAAAAGGTAACAGTCATTCAACGATGACAAGATAATTACACGTCCATCTATATTATAATCGTTGCTAGCAACTAAGTCTTAGAAATAGGCGATTTTACCCCCAAGTTTTAGGAGACAAAACAATAAGTACGAAAACGTTTATTTGTATATGTGGTGTGCCCATTATTATTAGTTTTTGTCGATCCTGCGAATCTACATTTCCTGAATCTTTCAGGAGGTAGGTAAAATGTAATGAACGGCAGCATTTTTGGATTTCATCTCGTCTTTGTATTCCGTCGTTTTTCAACTTATAACCTACTATTTCAAGTTCGCTAAGTAAGCAACTGGCGGAGTTCGCCATCAGAGGTTGGTACCGTACTTCTCAATCTTCGTTTTAACTGTAAATTCTAACTTTTACAATGGGTTCAGTAGTCCCGAAGTGATACATTTTTGTTGCAGGTTTTCGTTTCACATCCCACGGCCACTTAGCCAGCAGTGTCTCAAAAGATTACATATATATGTAATCGTACGAAAACATTATTGATTTTGACTTGACGACCAATAAAATTTATTTTTGGCGCTTTAGATGCAATAGAATTAATGATTTCGTTAACGGCCTAAATCGGACAAGCAGTATAGGTACTTCACATAGGGCCTACACTGCGAATCTCCCAAACCGTTCATCATATCGCATTCAAACTTGAATGTGACGTTCAGCGGATCCTTTCGAACAACTTGTACCAGACTTTGATCAGCTGGATCCATCGATTTTGAATCAAATAGAAGCAATTATTTTTAAAGTTTCAGCATAAAACTTGTTATTTTTTATTTTCATTCTCTGCTATGAACTTCCATCGTGTAGGCATACGAACGAAACTCTTTCTAATTCATCCAGCTGCCGCGGGACGATTTTTTACTACATATAATTTTTAATTTTTTTTTTTCTTTCGTTTCATAGATTTTCATTAGCAATTACCGTCGTCAGGGCGTGGTGTAGCAGAAAAAAAAGAATATTCTGATTTCAGCTTTTCTTTGTTTTCTGTTATTCCTCACGTTGACAACTTATCACTTCCACTACTCGTTTTGTATGGAGTAAATATCATTTTAAAAAAAAAAAGGAAAAAAAAATATAGCTCGTAAGAGAAAAGGACTCATCGAATTTTTTGATCGAGGCATCAAATATTTGTATTTGGTAAAAAGGAGCCAGTAAAGCATTGGATATTATTATGTAAATTCGGATTTTCCTCCTTCTATCGTCGTTATAATTTTCCTACTTCCTACAATTTTTTTGTCGAGTTCATAAATAAAAGCATTTGTCGTAAAGTTCCCTGAACTCAAAATCGAACTTTTCACGTATTTTAGTGTGTTTAGAAAGTCTCACCTTCCTGATAACAGTAACATAACCTACTCGAAAAAAGGTAACAGTCATTCAACGATGACAAGATAATTACACGTCCATCTATATTATAATCGTTGCTAGCAACTAAGTCTTAGAAATAGGCGATTTTACCCCCAAGTTTTAGGAGACAAAACAATAAGTACGAAAACGTTTATTTGTATATGTGGTGTGCCCATTATTATTAGTTTTTGTCGATCCTGCGAATCTACATTTCCTGAATCTTTCAGGAGGTAGGTAAAATGTAATGAACGGCAGCATTTTTGGATTTCATCTCGTCTTTGTATTCCGTCGTTTTTCAACTTATAACCTACTATTTCAAGTTCGCTAAGTAAGCAACTGGCGGAGTTCGCCATCAGAGGTTGGTACCGTACTTCTCAATCTTCGTTTTAACTGTAAATTCTAACTTTTACAATGGGTTCAGTAGTCCCGAAGTGATACATTTTTGTTGCAGGTTTTCGTTTCACATCCCACGGCCACTTAGCCAGCAGTGTCTCAAAAGATTACATATATGTAATCGTACGAAAACATTATTGATTTTGACTTGACGACCAATAAAATTTATTTTTGGCGCTTTAGATGCAATAGAATTAATGATTTCGTTAACGGCCTAAATCGGACAAGCAGTATAGGTACTTCACATAGGGCCTACACTGCGAATCTCCCAAACCGTTCATCATATCGCATTCAAACTTGAATGTGACGTTCAGCGGATCCTTTCGAACAACTTGTACCAGACTTTGATCAGCTGGATCCATCGATTTTGAATCAAATAGAAGCAATTATTTTTAAAGTTTCAGCATAAAACTTGTTATTTTTTATTTTCATTCTCTGCTATGAACTTCCATCGTGTAGGCATACGAACGAAACTCTTTCTAATTCATCCAGCTGCCGCGGGACGATTTTTTACTACATATAATTTTTAATTTTTTTTTTTCTTTCGTTTCATAGAGGATTTTCATTAGCAATTACCGTCGTCAGGGCGTGGTGTAGCAGAAAAAAAAGAATATTCTGATTTCAGCTTTTCTTTGTTTTCTGTTATTCCTCACGTTGACAACTTATCACTTCCACTAATCGTTTTGTATGGAGTAAATATCATTTAGAAAAAAAAAAAAGGAAAAAAAATATAGCTCGTAAGAGAAAAGGACTCATCGAATTTTTTGATCGAGGCATCAAATATTTGTATTTGGTAAAAAGGAGCCAGTAAAGCATTGGATATTATTATGTAAATTCGGATTTTCCTCCTTCTATCGTCGTTATAATTTTCCTACTTCCTACAATTTTTTGTCGAGTTCATAAATAAAAGCATTTGTCGTAAAGTTCCCTGAACTCAAAATCGAACTTTTCACGTATTTTAGTGTGTTTAGAAAGTCTCACCTTCCTGATAACAGTAACATAACCTACTCGAAAAAAGGTAACAGTCATTCAACGATGACAAGATAATTACACGTCCATCTATATTATAATCGTTGCTAGCAACTAAGTCTTAGAAATAGGCGATTTTACCCCCAAGTTTTAGGAGACAAAACAATAAGTACGAAAACGTTTATTTGTATATGTGGTGTGCCCATTATTATTAGTTTTTGTCGATCCTGCGAATCTACATTTCCTGAATCTTTCAGGAGGTAGGTAAAATGTAATGAACGGCAGCATTTTTGGATTTCATCTCGTCTTTGTATTCCGTCGTTTTTCAACTTATAACCTACTATTTCAAGTTCGCTAAGTAAGCAACTGGCGGAGTTCGCCATCAGAGGTTGGTACCGTACTTCTCAATCTTCGTTTTAACTGTAAATTCTAACTTTTACAATGGGTTCAGTAGTCCCGAAGTGATACATTTTTGTTGCAGGTTTTCGTTTCACATCCCACGGCCACTTAGCCAGCAGTGTCTCAAAGATTACATATATATAATCGTACGAAAACATTATTGATTTTGACTTGACGACCAATAAAATTTATTTTTGGCGCTTTAGATGCAATAGAATTAATGATTTCGTTAACGGCCTAAATCGGACAAGCAGTATAGGTACTTCACATAGGGCCTACACTGCGAATCTCCCAAACCGTTCATCATATCGCATTCAAACTTGAATGTGACGTTCAGCGGATCCTTTCGAACAACTTGTACCAGACTTTGATCAGCTGGATCCATCGATTTTGAATCAAATAGAAGCAATTATTTTTAAAGTTTCAGCATAAAACTTGTTATTTTTTATTTTCATTCTCTGCTATGAACTTCCATCGTGTAGGCATACGAACGAAACTCTTTCTAATTCATCCAGCTGCCGCGGGACGATTTTTTACTACATATAATTTTTAATTTTTTTTTTTCTTTCGTTTCATAGAGGTTTTTCATTAGCAATTACCGTCGTCAGGGCGTGGTGTAGCAGAAAAAAAAAGAATATTCTGATTTCAGCTTTTCTTTGTTTTCTGTTATTCCTCACGTTGACAACTTATCACTTCCACTAATCGTTTTTGTATGGAGTAAATATCATATAAAAAAAAAAGGAAAAAAAATATAGCTCGTAAGAGAAAAGGACTCATCGAATTTTTTGATCGAGGCATCAAATATTTGTATTTGGTAAAAAGGAGCCAGTCAAGCATTGGATATTATTATGTAAATTCGGATTTTCCTCCTTCTATCGTCGTTATAATTTTCCTACTTCCTACAATTTTTTTGTCGAGTTCATAAATAAAAGCATTTGTCGTAAAGTTCCCTGAACTCAAAATCGAACTTTTCACGTATTTTAGTGTGTTTAGAAAGTCTCACCTTCCTGATAACAGTAACATAACCTACTCGAAAAAAGGTAACAGTCATTCAACGATGACAAGATAATTACACGTCCATCTATATTATAATCGTTGCTAGCAACTAAGTCTTAGAAATAGGCGATTTTACCCCCAAGTTTTAGGAGACAAAACAATAAGTACGAAAACGTTTATTTGTATATGTGGTGTGCCCATTATTATTAGTTTTTGTCGATCCTGCGAATCTACATTTCCTGAATCTTTCAGGAGGTAGGTAAAATGTAATGAACGGCAGCATTTTTGGATTTCATCTCGTCTTTGTATTCCGTCGTTTTTCAACTTATAACCTACTATTTCAAGTTCGCTAAGTAAGCAACTGGCGGAGTTCGCCATCAGAGGTTGGTACCGTACTTCTCAATCTTCGTTTTAACTGTAAATTCTAACTTTTACAATGGGTTCAGTAGTCCCGAAGTGATACATTTTTGTTGCAGGTTTTCGTTTCACATCCCACGGCCACTTAGCCAGCAGTGTCTCAAAAGATTACATATATATGTAATCGTACGAAAACATTATTGATTTTGACTTGACGACCAATAAAATTTATTTTTGGCGCTTTCGATGCAATAGAATTAATGATTTCGTTAACGGCCTAAATCGGACAAGCAGTATAGGTACTTCACATAGGGCCTACACTGCGAATCTCCCAAACCGTTCATCATATCGCATTCAAACTTGAATGTGACGTTCAGCGGATCCTTTCGAACAACTTGTACCAGACTTTGATCAGCTGGATCCATCGATTTTGAATCAAATAGAAGCAATTATTTTTAAAGTTTCAGCATAAAACTTGTTATTTTTTATTTTCATTCTCTGCTATGAACTTCCATCGTGTAGGCATACGAACGAAACTCTTTCTAATTCATCCAGCTGCCGCGGGACGATTTTTTACTACATATAATTTTTAATTTTTTTTTTTCTTTCGTTTCATAGACGATTTTCATTAGCAATTACCGTCGTCAGGGCGTGGTGTAGCAGAAAAAAAAGAATATTCTGATTTCAGCTTTTCTTTGTTTTCTGTTATTCCTCACGTTGACAACTTATCACTTCCACTAATCGTTTTGTATGGAGTAAATATCATTTTAAAAAAAAAAAGGAAAAAAAATATAGCTCGTAAGAGAAAAGGACTCATCGAATTTTTTGATCGAGGCATCAAATATTTGTATTTGGTAAAAAGGAGCCAGTAAGCATTGGATATTATTATGTAAATTGGATTTTCCTCCTTCTATCGTCGTTATAATTTTCCTACTTCCTACAATTTTTTGTCGAGTTCATAAATAAAAGCATTTGTCGTAAAGTTCCCTGAACTCAAAATCGAACTTTTCACGTATTTTAGTGTGTTTAGAAAGTCTCACCTTCCTGATAACAGTAACATAACCTACTCGAAAAAAGGTAACAGTCATTCAACGATGACAAGATAATTACACGTCCATCTATATATAATCGTTGCTAGCAACTAAGTCTTAGAAATAGGCGATTTTACCCCCAAGTTTTAGGAGACAAAACAATAAGTACGAAAACGTTTATTTGTATATGTGGTGTGCCCATTATTATTAGTTTTTGTCGATCCTGCGAATCTACATTTCCTGAATCTTTCAGGAGGTAGGTAAAATGTAATGAACGGCAGCATTTTTGGATTTCATCTCGTCTTTGTATTCCGTCGTTTTTCAACTTATAACCTACTATTTCAAGTTCGCTAAGTAAGCAACTGGCGGAGTTCGCCATCAGAGGTTGGTACCGTACTTCTCAATCTTCGTTTTAACTGTAAATTCTAACTTTTACAATGGGTTCAGTAGTCCCGAAGTGATACATTTTTGTTGCAGGTTTTCGTTTCACATCCCACGGCCACTTAGCCAGCAGTGTCTCAAAAGATTACATATATATGTAATCGTACGAAAACATTATTGATTTTGACTTGACGACCAATAAAATTTATTTTTGGCGCTTTCGATGCAATAGAATTAATGATTTCGTTAACGGCCTAAATCGGACAAGCAGTATAGGTACTTCACATAGGGCCTACACTGCGAATCTCCCAAACCGTTCATCATATCGCATTCAAACTTGAATGTGACGTTCAGCGGATCCTTTCGAACAACTTGTACCAGACTTTGATCAGCTGGATCCATCGATTTTGAATCAAATAGAAGCAATTATTTTTAAAGTTTCAGCATAAAACTTGTTATTTTTTATTTTCATTCTCTGCTATGAACTTCCATCGTGTAGGCATACGAACGAAACTCTTTCTAATTCATCCAGCTGCCGCGGGACGATTTTTTACTACATATAATTTTTAATTTTTTTTTTTCTTTCGTTTCATAGACGATTTTCATTAGCAATTACCGTCGTCAGGGCGTGGTGTAGCAAAAAAAAAGAATATTCTGATTTCAGCTTTTCTTTGTTTTCTGTTATTCCTCACGTTGACAACTTATCACTTCCACTACTCGTTTTGTATGGAGTAAATATCATTTAGAAAAAAAAAAAAAAAAAAAATATAGCTCGTAAGAGAAAAGGACTCATCGAATTTTTTGATCGAGGCATCAAATATTTGTATTTGGTAAAAAGGAGCCAGTCAAGCATTGGATATTATTATGTAAATTTGGATTTTCCTCCTTCTGTCGTCGTTATAATTTTCCTACTTCCTACAATTTTTTGTCGAGTTCATAAATAAAAGCATTTGTCGTAAAGTTCCCTGAACTCAAAATCGAACTTTTCACGTATTTTAGTGTGTTTAGAAAGTCTCACCTTCCTGATAACAGTAACATAACCTACTCGAAAAAAGGTAACAGTCATTCAACGATGACAAGATAATACACGTCCATCTATATTATAATCGTTGCTAGCAACTAAGTCTTAGAAATAGGCGATTTTACCCCCAAGTTTTAGGAGACAAAACAATAAGTACGAAAACGTTTATTGTATATGTGGTGTGCCCATTATTATTAGTTTTTGTCGATCCTGCGAATCTACATTTCCTGAATCTTTCAGGAGGTAGGTAAAATGTAATGAACGGCAGCATTTTTGGATTTCATCTCGTCTTTGTATTCCGTCGTTTTTCAACTTATAACCTACTATTTCAAGTTCGCTAAGTAAGCAACTGGCGGAGTTCGCCATCAGAGGTTGGTACCGTACTTCTCAATCTTCGTTTTAACTGTAAATTCTAACTTTTACAATGGGTTCAGTAGTCCCGAAGTGATACATTTTTGTTGCAGGTTTTCGTTTCACATCCCACGGCCACTTAGCCAGCAGTGTCTCAAAAGATTACATATATATGTAATCGTACGAAAACATTATTGATTTTGACTTGACGACCAATAAAATTTATTTTTGGCGCTTTAGATGCAATAGAATTAATGATTTCGTTAACGGCCTAAATCGGACAAGCAGTATAGGTACTTCACATAGGGCCTACACTGCGAATCTCCCAAACCGTTCATCATATCGCATTCAAACTTGAATGTGACGTTCAGCGGATCCTTTCGAACAACTTGTACCAGACTTTGATCAGCTGGATCCATCGATTTTGAATCAAATAGAAGCAATTATTTTTAAAGTTTCAGCATAAAACTTGTTATTTTTTATTTTCATTCTCTGCTATGAACTTCCATCGTGTAGGCATACGAACGAAACTCTTTCTAATTCATCCAGCTGCCGCGGGACGATTTTTTACTACATATAATTTTTAATTTTTTTTTTTCTTTCGTTTCATAGACGATTTTCATTAGCAATTACCGTCGTCAGGGCGTGGTGTAGCAGAAAAAAAAGAATATTCTGATTTCAGCTTTTCTTTGTTTTCTGTTATTCCTCACGTTGACAACTTATCACTTCCACTAATCGTTTTGTATGGAGTAAATATCATTTAAAAAAAAAAAGGAAAAAAAAATATAGCTCGTAAGAAAAGGACTCATCGAATTTTTGATCGAGGCATCAAATATTTGTATTTGGTAAAAAGGAGCCAGTCAAGCATTGGATATTATTATGTAAATTGGATTTTCCTCCTTCTATCGTCGTTATAATTTTCCTACTTCCTACAATTTTTTTGTCGAGAATTTGAAACTAAAGAATTTATAGTGTGTTTAGAAAGTCTCACCTTCCTGATAACAGTAACATAACCTACTCGAAAAAAGGTAACAGTCATTCAACGATGACAAGATAATTACACGTCCATCTATATTATAATCGTTGCTAGCAACTAAGTCTTAGAAATAGGCGATTTTACCCCCAAGTTTTAGGAGACAAAACAATAAGTACGAAAACGTTTATTGTATATGTGGTGTGCCCATTATTATTAGTTTTTGTCGATCCTGCGAATCTACATTTCCTGAATCTTTCAGGAGGTAGGTAAAATGTAATGAACGGCAGCATTTTTGGATTTCATCTCGTCTTTGTATTCCGTCGTTTTTCAACTTATAACCTACTATTTCAAGTTCGCTAAGTAAGCAACTGGCGGAGTTCGCCATCAGAGGTTGGTACCGTACTTCTCAATCTTCGTTTTAACTGTAAATTCTAACTTTTACAATGGGTTCAGTAGTCCCGAAGTGATACATTTTTGTTGCAGGTTTTCGTTTCACATCCCACGGCCACTTAGCCAGCAGTGTCTCAAAGATTACATATATGTAATCGTACGAAAACATTATTGATTTTGACTTGACGACCAATAAAATTTATTTTTGGCGCTTTCGATGCAATAGAATTAATGATTTCGTTAACGGCCTAAATCGGATAAGCAGTATAGGTACTTCACATAGGGCCTACACTGCGAATCTCCCAAACCGTTCATCATATCGCATTCAAACTTGAATGTGACGTTCAGCGGATCCTTTCGAACAACTTGTACCAGACTTTGATCAGCTGGATCCATCGATTTTGAATCAAATAGAAGCAATTATTTTTAAAGTTTCAGCATAAAACTTGTTATTTTTTATTTTCATTCTCTGCTATGAACTTCCATCGTGTAGGCATACGAACGAAACTCTCTAATTCATCCAGCTGCCGCGGGACGATTTTTTACTACATATAATTTTTAATTTTTTTTTTTTCTTTCGTTTCATAGAGGTTTTCATTAGCAATTACCGTCGTCAGGGCGTGGTGTAGCAGAAAAAAAAGAATATTCTGATTTCAGCTTTTCTTTGTTTTCTGTTATTCCTCACGTTGACAACTTATCACTTCCACTAATCGTTTTTGTATGGAGTAAATATCATTTTAGAAAAAAAAAAAGGAAAAAAAATATAGCTCGTGTGGCGGCTCTTCGCCACCTATTCAAACAAAAGCGCCATCCTGCTTTCACATTAACTACTAGAGCGCAGCATCATCGATCACTAAATTCTCTCCACTCTCTAAATTCTATTTGTCTAATTCTATTCATCTATGTAAATATAAAAACAAAATAAAATATGTAATGCATGTAATGCAAATGAAAAACAAAAATGTAACTTTAATGTAAAACAATTATATTATAAAATAAATAACAAAAACTCGGACACTTCCCGCCGACGAAAGCAAATCGGGTTTCCATAAAACCTGCGGAAGTGTCCATATCAATAGTCTTTCTCAAGATTAAAAATCATAATCATTATACGATCGCCTCGCCACTAAAGACCATCAACCGCTTGGACAGCAGCCGTCAACCGAAGGAAGAACTGAGACACGAAGAAGAATCAACCAGCAGCTCGGCGGGCTTTCAACGAGTCTCTTCTGGCCTAGTTCTCACGCTATTCGCTCACGCCGACCGATAGCACTTCCATCACACCTTTCAGGCAGGCGCTCGGTCTACGAATTCCTACGCTTCAACGGCCCTCTTCAGGACCACTCGAGACTCAAATCTCAATCTCGCTAATATTGGACTATTGGAGGATATTCCTAAATCAAAACGGCCCCTTTTTAGGACCATCTAAGGAACCCCAATAACTGGTGACCCCAAACTTCGAACACTGTGCCCTGACGAAATGGATAATCAATCAGCTCCAAGTAATCAGCCTGTTAGCAATGCGGAGGTGCAGGCGGTTGGGCCGTCCCCGAAAATTCCAACCTTCTGGCCAACAGATCCGGCTCTATGGTTATTCAAGTGGAGGCAGTCTTCGCAACGTCACGCATAACGGCTGGCGCCACAAAATTCCAACTTGTCGTCAGCCACCTCGACTTGCCCCAACTACGTCAAGTGTCAGACATACTACAAACGCCAACATTGAAAATCCCTACGAAACCTTGAAGGCCCGTCTGCTTTCCACTTTTCAAGAAAGCGAAAGTTCCAGAGTGAAGACTCTCTGGAAACCACTACCCTGGGGGACGAAAAGCCATCTCACTTCTTGCGCGCTATGCGACAAAAAGCGGGAAATCTAATCAGCGAGGACTTGCTGCGAAACCTTTGGCTACGAGCGCTCCTAAACGTCTTCAGGAGATCCTCGCTACAGTGGACACTGCCGACCTTAATAAATAGCGATTACCGCGGACAAAATCGCAGAGGTTGAACCCTCTGGGATTTATGCCGTGGACAAGGTTCAAGCGTCGGCACACCACTCCGAACTCGACAAACTTGCGCAGCAGATAGCAAACTTGTCAAGTAAACTTGACAAACTCGAGAAGTCTTAGGCCCGGAGCCGCTCCAGATCATCATCGCGGACACGTGACTCTACACCTGCTCCTGCTGGTGCCACCCTTTGCTGGTACCATCAGAAGTATAAAGAAGACGCCAAAAAATGTACCTCACCGTGTTCGTGGGGAACACAAAAAAACTAGACACTCAGCGACTACCCGGGCAGAGTCTGCAACGGCGATAGATACCATCTCTGCCCGCCTTTTCATCACCGACAACATACAGAAGATCACATTCTCATAGACACCGGCGCTGCCGTCTCCGTCCTACCACGCCGGCCTGGCGCAGTCCGGACAAACGACAGATCACTATACGCAGCGAACGGTTCCTCAATTGCGACTTACGGCACCTCAACTCGAACTAGACCTTGGCCTTCGACGTACGTTCCGGTGGACTTTTAGTCGCCGACGTACAAAAGCCAATAATCGGCGCAGATTTCCTCAAACACCACGGGTTGGTAGTAGACATCCGTGGCCGTTCTATAACCGACAAGGAAACTCGCCTAGTTTCCAAAGGACGAACAGGGCTGGCGAGCATCGAAGTCCTCAACACCATCCCGACGGACAACGCTTCTCATCTCTTCTTCAAGATTTCCAAGAAGTGACTCGGCCTGCCTTCACCACCGGTGAAATAAAACACGACGTACAGCACTACATCGAGACGACAGGCCGCCCGGTAGCTGCTAAGGCACGACGCCTTCCACCAGAGAAGTTCGACACGGCTAAGAAAGAATTTGCCAAAATGATGCAGAGGGCATCTGTAGACCTTCAAAAAGCCAGTGGGCCAGCCCACTTCACATTGTTAAAAACCCGACGGTTCGATCCGCCCATGCGGAGACTACCGCCGGCTCAGAAAAACAACTCCTGACAGATACGGAATCCCAATATCGGCGACCTCAACATCCATCTCCACGGGACAACGATATACTCAACTCTGGATCTCGAACGGGCGTACTTTCAGATCCCTATCGCCGAGGCCGACATACCAAAACGGCCATAATCACGCCATTCGGACTGTTCGAATTTACCCGGATGTGTTTCGGGCTTCGAAACGCCGCCCAAACTTTCCAGCGCTTCGTGGATTCAATTTTCAGGGACCTCCTTATGTCTCGCGTACATCGACGATGTACTGATCGCCTCAGCCTCGGAAGCAGAACACCGGCAACACCTCCGAGAAGTTCTTCGGCGCTTGCAGTCACATGGTCTCTCGCTGAAGGTTAACAAGTGCGTTTTCGGCCAGGAGGAAGTGACCTTCTCGGCTACAGCGTCAATAAAGACGGATAGCCCCCTACGATCCAAGATTGACGCTCTCATCGCTTACCCAAAGCCATCAACCGTCCAAGAACTTCGCCGATTCCTAGCCATGGCTAACTTTTACCGGAGATGCCTTCCACACGCCGCCGAAACTCAGCGCCTACTTAACGATTATCTCAAGAACAGCCGAAAGAACGACAAACGGCCAACCGAGTGGACTCCTGAATCATCCGACGCGTTTGAAAGGACAAAGGAAGCCCTGTCCAACGCCATACGTCTCGGACACCCGGCCCAAAACGCTGACATCACCCTCGACTGCGACGCATCAGACAGAGGAGTAGGAGCGGTTCTTCAGCAGCGAGAAGGCGACAGTTGGGTACCTTTAGGATTTTTCTCAAAGGCACTGTCATCAGCGCAACAAAAATACGCTAATACGACCGCGAGCTCCTCGCAATCTACAATGCGGTAAGACATTTCAGGCCTGTTGTAGAAGGACGGGAGTTCACGATAAGGACGAATCACAAGCCGCTTACCTTCGCTTCTCAAGCGCCTCAACCGAAGCCTCACCGATCCGGACCCGATACCTCAGCTACATCGCTCAGTTCTCCACGGCCATTCAACACATTAACGGAACGGACAACCCCGTCGCAGACGCCCTCTCCCGCTTGGACGAACTAGAAGCCTCTTCGCGCGGG
>JACGAQ010001488.1:0-58706 GCA_014119065.1 Orius insidiosus | reverse complement strand
GAGTATTGACTAAAAATAATTACTTTTTAAATAAGGAACTTTTTTAAACATTTTTCTGTTTTAGTATTTCTATGTTGACGAGAGAAATGTGATTGACATCATTCCTGAATGTAACGTCATGAGAATAGATCCACAGCATGATGTATTTAAGTCGGAACCAGCACTACATCCGGCGGTGCGTCAAATACGGTTTGACGAGTCTGCTCTAAATGTTTTTCGCCAAGTCCAGTACACTATAAACCATGACCGAATCCATATTGAAAGCTTCTTCAGGGTATTGCATTAAAACTAAAACATTGTACAATTTTTTTCTTTAAGGATTTAGATCCGATTCATACTGGGAAAATTCCTGTGGAACAATTTATTCGTGTTATTACAACTAGCGGGATTCAAGCTATAAACGTCTTCTCTGAAATAGAGCTCCGACGTTTAGCCGATTTGTACAGACTTGCCTCAGATCCTTGTATGGTCAACTACAGACAATTCCTTGAAGATTTAGTCAGAGGTATGACTTGTTCTAGAGATATTTTTGTGATAATAACATTTTATTTTTGAAGTTCGAGAACCTGATAGCTGCCCCAACGTTTGCTATTATCCATCAATAATTGATGTTGGAAAGAAAACTCATATAAGAGGAAATTATTATCCGCATACAACTCACAGGCATAGGAATGCTTGTGAAAGTGCTTTGATTAAGATCCAAAAGTACTTGAAAGAAAGACACATAACTTTAGGGGAACGGTTCAAAGATGAAGATCGGTAGGAGAAGACTTACTTAAAAAAAAATTAACAAGCCAAATTTCAGATTACATCTGGGCATGTTTCTCTATTCGCTTTTCGCCAAGCCCTCGATCTTGCAAACGCTCAACATTATCTCGATGTGATGGAAATGAAAGGATTGAGTGATCGTTACATTGATGCCAAAGGTGTTAATTATAGGAGGTTTTTGGAAGAAATACATGAAAACCTTAATGTGAGTGAATATATTAAAAAAATAATTTTATTTAAAAAAAATGTTTTATTCAGAATGTGGTTCCAAACGAAAAAGAATCGACTGCTACACTCTTTAATGATCAACCTTCGACAAGCTATCAGAACATTAGAAGACCACCTCCGATTGAATTTGAGGGTGAAATTTTGAGGCCAAGTGAAGTTTTGAATAACTTGAAAGTTCAGGTTAGTTGTATGATGGTTATAAAATCGTGTTCAATATAATTTTTTTCCTCAGGTGAGAAAGGTGGCTGTCGATGTGACACGTTACATTCAGCAATTCAATTTTCTGAGGGAAAGCTTTATTCCGATTGGTTATGTCTGGCGTGGTCTTGAGATGGCTGGAATCAAGATTACCAAACGAGAATTGGATGCAATCGAAAAATTGTTTGTGAAATGCTTCCAAATTTCATCCACTATAAAACTTTATTTTTAGGTTTGGTACACCTTATCGTAAAGGTGTCATTGACATTGAGAACTTCTTAGAGACGATCTACAGCAACGAATTTCAGCCTCGCCTTGAAAAGACACCATTGTGTGTTCCTGTTGTCGGAATGCCGATTTTAGATGGGAGATTTAACTCTATGACTTATGCCGAAAGATCAAGTTTGCAAAAAATCATGCGGAAATTAGCCACCAAAGCAGAATTTTTCATCGACGACCTTTTCAGGGTATATTCTAGGCTTTTGACTCATCACTCTTTACTTATTTATTTATTAGGAGTTTGATAGGTACGGCTTTGGGATAATCCTCAAAAAGATTTTCCGAGGGCTCTCTCCTATCTAGGCAGGGGAATCGAATACATGGTTAACCAAAAAGAACGTGATTTGATCTTCAAAGCTTTCAGTCGTAGCCATGGAAAAATCACTGCTTTGGACTACAGGGCGTTCTGCCAAGCTGTCAAAACCGTCAGAGACCTCAATCCTTTGTAACCAGCTCCACTATTTTTTCTTATTGATGTTGTGCCAATCATGAAAAACCAATAAAAATAAATCAAGTGTTTTAGCATTCTCTATACTGCCTTTTCTTCAATAAAACTGCATTCTACTTAAAAAATTTTGTATTATGTACACTTTACTCGCAATGGCACAGATGGCTTCAGATGAGTTTCTTCTGTTTGTGTCACTTAAGGAATTTTGATTAAAACAAATCTTTTACTGCTTTAAAACTTCTTTATTGTGAAAAACAAAAGACACCAGATCCGTAAAAACAAAAAGTTTATATTTCAGTTCAGTTTCACAACTAAGAATTAAGCAGTCAAGGCTGTATCACAGAAATTAGAAGTATGTAATTCCATCTTTTAAATCATATTTTATTAAGTATAAAATCATGACTGTGGCATTAACATCCTCATCACCATCATCATCGACATCTTTATGCATGACATAACAATACATACATACATCGTCATTTCAAACTTTATGAAATGACTACAATATGTTAATCAGTACTGTAAAACCTTGCCTATCTACTAAAAAATTACCAAATAAATATAACACACATAACAAATTTTCACTTATGAATATTTTTTTTCCCTTCAATGCAGAAATAACAAAAAAGTTTTTTTATTTTGACAGATTCTTTTATTTAATAAAAAAGGTGATAAATAATAAATGCATTTTGAGTGGTTAAATTTACATAAATATAAAATTTTTTAAAAATGTTTTTCTTCTTTCAAAAGATTTAAGAAGAGGTTAAAAAAAATTAAGATTACAAAAATCAACCTCAAATGGGAGATTTTGCTAAGTTTCACTTATTATGGCTCCTGTTAGTTGACATATCACCGGGTAAATAATATTGTCCTCAACACATGAAATTTGGTTGAGGGTGATTTTTTAAAAATCCAAGGTGGTCGAGTTTTTCAATTTAGAAAGAGAAATTAAAATGAGTTCTCTTGCATCGTAAACTTTAAGGCCAAGAAAAGGTGTAATATTTACCTATAATTTACCAGCTTGGCTTACAAAACCACCCTCTCCGATGTGAATTGCATCCTGGCAAACAAAATAAAAAGAAATAAAATCAAAAAGGAAAAAAGAAAAACATCAATAAATTAGCTCATAAGTACGAGAAGATGAATTTGGTTTTTCAAAATGTTTATTTCAATTATAACTACCTGCAAGGATTCTCTCATTTTTCTACATGAAAATATTTAGAAAGTATACTACATTTGTCTAATCTTTGAAAAAAATACAATTTTTCACACCTATTTTTTTTACATGTTAACTAAACACAGAGGAATTAAAAAAAAAGTACAATATTTAACATTCAATTTCAAAATTTGGCACTTACAATTTTTTTAATAGCACAATATACTAAATGCTGGATTTGATTAGTGTAAAAGGTACGTTAAAGAAATACTAATACTAATTTTACTAAGTTTGGCTTCGGTGTTTTGAAAAATTAAAAAAGTATGATAGTGACTTTTTTTGACTGCGTTAAAAATATTATTAGAGTAAAGGTCAGGGGAGATTGTTTGTTTTAAGGAATAGCTTCAATTAAAATGTTAATAACCATTTTTTTCATTCTCCATTGACCTTTACTTTAATGGCAACTAAAAATAATCGTATACTTATACTTAAAAAAAAAACTACAATTAATAGTCCTTTGTTAAACTCTATATTCAAAACAAAAAAACAAACAAAAAATTATATTACAAATTAGTTTTTGTGCAATTACGGCACATGATTTTTTAAAAATAGGTATCTACTGAGTTTTAGACAAATAACAACAAATAGAGATACCCTTAAAATTGTAGAGTTGAACTATTAATTAGGATTATTTACTTTGTTTTATATCGGTAACTTGTAAAGTTCAATAAAAATAGTTAAAATTGTTACTCAAATACAAAAAAAAAATTTCTTACATATCATCCATCACTAAATCACAATTGAAAGTGTTCATACATAAGTAGGTGTGAAATTAACAACTATAGTTACACATTAAATATTTGTCCTTAAATATATAAATAAATAAATTAAAACTCAATGTAACTGGTTGTACATAAAGGAGTTTTTGGCTCCAATTATCTAATGCAGACTAGATTGTGGTGGTCGGTTGAGGAAATGGGATAAACCAATATTATTGGCTTTTATCCCATGAACTCGACCATCTCATTAATAACCTTTTCCTCTTCTCGTAACAACAGTGCATCCATACATCCTTTAAAATATTTGCTATTGAAACATTTACTCCTGAAAAATAAATAAAAATTAGTTAAAATCATTAATAATTAAAAAGAAATCTATGTAATCTTGTAGTTTTTATTTTCTGTTCGACCACGAAAACTTTGATTCTTCTTTGATTTTTAAAGAATCCTGAGTGTCCGTTTTCGAGCCCCTATTGAAGAGATTCACTTTTAGCTTTTTGGACAGCTAACTCATTTCAAAAAATTACAAAATGCAAAATTAGAAAGATTGCATGCTAAGTGTATCACATTATCAAGAAAGCAAAGTTTTTATGTTTTCAAGTATAAATTTTTAATTTTACATCCAACTTTATATTAGCATTCAAAGGCTTGATAAAATAGCCATTTTAAACTATTTTATTTTACAAGAAACCGTTTTAGTTGATGTTAACCTAAAACGGAATCAGGTCAGTACGTTGAAACCTCATTAAAACCTGACTCTGAGCAAAAGTCCTTCATCGTGGCCGAACAGTACCACCTATTCAAATTTAAAAAAAAGCTGCATTTTTTGTCATTTTAAAAATGCTTTACAAACAAGCTCAGCATATCCTTTCAGAGGATATTTTAGTAAAAAAAATTTTTTAGTGAATATTTTAAAATATTCACAAAAATAAGCCAAAAACTTCAGGTAATTATAACAACTATTTTCATATTAAATCAATGCGTTTGTATTTTGTATTTTTTTTTATACAAGCGAATTCGGTTGGTTTTTTTTGTTCTAAAATATGTGAAGCAAAATAAGATATAAATAATAAATAAAATAAAAATAAAGCAAAGCAAGTACCTAAACCTCAGGCTCAGCACCATGCAATTGTTTGATCCAAGATTGGATGTTTTCCATTTCGTCCTGTAGAAGTAATACTTCAATGCAGCCTTTGAAGTAAACAGAGGTGAAGCAGCTTTTCCTATGAACCATGATTGAACCATTAGTATGACGTAGTTTTTGTCTATTGTTACATATTTCTATCGAAACTAAATTTTTGATTCTCGCGATTCAGTTAGCACGATTCATTCCCAAAATAAATAAATTTCGCGATAAAAATTGACGTAAGTTGATACTTATGATGTAATATACAAGTTCCTGTATTTTTTTTAATAATCGAGTTTCAAGAAAGATTTAATACCTGAATTTGCCCCCCATTACGGAAAAAAAAATTAAAATGTGTTTTATTGTTAATAATATTATTTAGTTAGTTACCGGCAAAGCGAATGGATTTGAGGAGCTCTGAAGAGGTTGTAACAGTCTTCGCAAATTCTGTCTAACCTTGCGAAAATGCTTTTGTCGTAGACACCTTTACATTGGAGGTCGAAGAAAGAGCGTTTGTTGAGGGGATGACCCATGATCATACGTGAGGTAGGTCCCGCTACAAAGCAGGATATCAGAGTGGAGGCAACCACCAGTCCAGCCAGCGTTCGCCTCTCCTGAAGCATCTGAAAAAAAAACCGCCTCATTTTAATACCGAAGAATTTCTTTACATCCGGAATCTGTCTAACGGAAAAAAGCTTAGCTCACAATTGTTCTCCTATTCTCGATTTCATTTTTTTTAAATTAAGCGAAGGATAAAAGCTTTCCAAGGAGGTAAAAATTTCATGCAATCCCGCACATAACAAAGCTACTCACCAATAATACGAGGTTGCTACATTTTTAAAAGATTTTAGGTTTTTCGTTTCTTTTACGTACCTCTTCAGCCGTTCGACTCTAACAAATCTTGATTCCAGCGTTCCCATACCCAACTCATATTTTTATTCTTCATTCACTCAGTCTTTAAAACAGATTAAAAAAGGACTTTTGAAAAATTCATTCAGATAACCATTTTCGGGGTGGGGTCTTTTCTCCTTATTGATATAGCGGGGATATTTCCCAAGTCCAGTAGTCACTGAGTGTCTAAGGAACAAAATTCCCCCAATATTTACGTATTTTACGAACATAATTTGCGAATAAACGTAGGTTGGTTAGCAGGATTAACATGTTAGTGTGATGAACACATGTAAAAAAGCTTCGATTCAAATTAAATAGATTTTTCTTAAATTTTTTTCTTCTAAGTATCAAAAAGAGCGTTTAATCTATTTTAAGGGTAACTTGATAAATACATACTTTCAGAGGTGGTCACGTGAGAATGACCTCGAGTGTAGAACGGAAAGCAGTAAGTGCAAGACCTTGCTCTAGAGGACATCCTCCTTCTCCATGGAGAGCTGGACCTGCAACGACATTGAGTAAATATTTACCTTGGCCAAAACTATTGCTTAGAAGAAGAGTGAATCCGAGTTGACAAAAAATGATTTTGTTTATGTTTTCTGGGAGTTGCTGAAAAAGCAAATTAGAAGAAGCAGTGCGGTTCAAAGGTGCCACGAGAC
The DNA here is from genome assembly GCA_014119065.1 of Orius insidiosus. Classification (NCBI taxonomy): domain Eukaryota; kingdom Metazoa; phylum Arthropoda; class Insecta; order Hemiptera; family Anthocoridae; genus Orius; species Orius insidiosus. The sequence continues at coordinate 52,177 of JACGAQ010001488.1, read as the reverse complement.
AAAGCGAAGCGGAAGGCTGGGGGTGTCTGCGGGAAACCTTTTTTTAGTTGATTACGATCACTGCATGCTCGCCATAATTTACTTAAGTTGTTTTTTTTAAACATTTGGGTAGAGGGTTGCCAAATCATTTGTTTCGGAAAACTGCTATAAACAGCATACCTACTTCACGAAGAAATAAGCTGACTGCAGGAATTCGGGTAGGAATTCTTCTCTCTATTTTCAATAATTTTGCCAAATTTTCTTTAAAGGTTTAAAAAAAAAAATAAAATAAACAAATTGCTAAGGGTAGAACTCCTTATTAGAAAATGAAAGAGGTCGAAAAATGATTTTGATTTTGGCTATTTTTTTAAATTCATAAGCCTTGATTTAAGTCCGGGAGTCTAATCCTACTTAACGCAGTAGGTTAGACGGCTTCTTTAAACAGAGAATCCACTTGACAGAACCGCCTGAACCGGCGCGGCGTCCCTTAAGTAATTTCCCCCATTGCCACTTAATAGAGAGGGGGAAGAGTTAACGCCGCAAAGCGTTCAGTGAGACATGAAACGGTCAAGTAAAGATAAATCTGAAGACAATTTCTTTTCGGTACCGTCACGGTCACGCGGCATCTTAGCCACGTGAACGCTTCCTAAACGTATTTTAATAGCTTGCTCTCCTGAATCTCTTTTTCATTTTTAACCACATCGGCTCTACAGATAAAAGTTTACTACATTTAAAATTTGGGGAAAAAATCTAGCAGTAATTCTTAATCGCTTTCCACGTAGAGCCAAAATTATGAAGACTTTCTTTAATTTTTAGAGAGCTCGCTTTTTCTCAACCATATTTAAAAATAAATTAAGGAGTTTGTTGATTATGGTAATGAAGAGGATAGTAGGAAAAGAAAGGATGTAAGGAAAAGTGCGCCTTAACCTCCGTCAAAAAAATTTAAAATTCATAGAAAAAAATTCCATGGAAAAATAAAAATTTCTGCAACCGATCAAAAGGAATAATCCATTTTCTTAATAGAAAAGAGGAAACGTACCTTGAAACTTCGGTCTAAGGGGTGGTAGCGTACAAAAATCGGTCCGATTCTTTTATAGCCTGGAAACAAAACAAAAAAAAGGGTGAAAATTTTTTAAAACAGAATTCGCAAGTTAAAATTTTTGCATTGGAAAGAGCGATGAGAACAGACATTAATTGGTTTGAGTTTAATTGATAGTCTAGCCCCCCTTTCGTATTAACAAAAGACAGCTTGGTGTTAATAATTCGTGTTTAATGGAATTTTCCGCTCCCCTGCCCCATAAAAAAATTCTTGGCTACATTCGAAGGAGGATGGAAAGAAAAAATAAAAGATTCTGAAAACACTGCTTTTAATTAAAAGACAAAAGTTAACTAGATTTTTTTTTTAGAGTGGCAAAAGTTTTCTTTGATTTAATATCAGGAAAGGTTGGAAATCATTAAGTTTGAATTAAAAAAATAGAACAATAGAGCTATAAATTTAAATTAAAATTTGGGGAGGGGGAGTAGGTGTTGAAATAAGATGAAAAAACACAAATATGAATGGGAAGGGATGAGGGAAGCGAATAAAACATCTTTGGAAATGTTCCAAATGGAATAATAATTTAAACGGTCCTCCGAAAACTTAAACTTTCATAGTTTCAACCATCCCGGTGATTTGTTGACGTCTCGATAAATTAAGAAGAGACTTTTATTTACAACCCCTTCTCTCGGAAATGAGTTTTTAAACATGGCATCTCCCAAGTCAACTTTTTCATCGTTCATCCTCACAAACAGAATTCAATAAAAGAACTAACTGTCGAGAGTTATTTTTACAAATTTGGATGAGAAATAAAGAAAACTTTTTTGGCCGAGCGTTGAAGTAAATGGATAATTTCTTTTCGCTTCTTTCTCTCCGAGATTTTCGCGATCCTCGTGAACCCAATTAAGTAATTTAAGACAAAAGGTTGCCTACAACCGGCTAAAGTATTCTAAAAAAACCTACAGCGATTTATTAAGTGAGCGGTGGAAATGGCCTTGGAAAACGATCCTTATTAGATTACTTTTTTTTCTAGAGCCCTCATGATATTATTAAGTTCAATTACATATTTATAGGGATATAAATAACCGCGTAAGAATTTAAAAAAGCCACTGCGGCCTACGGGAAATACGCCTCACCGATTCGCAATAATTTATTCCATCACCATAAAATGTAGGTAAAAAATAATTTATGACTCTAATGACACGCGCTGCAATTCTGAAGAATAAAGCTTTATGAATTTAGCGGGAAGTTAAGGGCACTGAGGCAGTCTATCAAGCCTTTTTTTTCTTCACAATCTGAAATGCTCGAGAGGTTTCACCTAAAAGCAGACACGAAACGTATTAATAACTTCGTCTCCTGGAACTCTCTTTCATTTTTATCTCTGAAAGGGGCTCGGCTTTTTGGAGACAAGAGATTTTTTAGGTTTTCTTTGTGAGGAAGAAAAGTAGCGCACCTATTTTTTATTAATATATTTTAAAAAATTAGGTAATTTAAAAAAATTGATGTTGAAGCCAAATTTTGTTTGGAGTAACACTTAAAGATATTTATTGCCGATCTTACTTTGCACGTTTCAAAGGTTTGCGACCCGTTTCGAACAGGTTGTCGACCGGTTCACATTTCTTTGCCGTGCCTTCCGCAAGAGAGAGATAATGAGTAAAAAGAAAAACTTTCGTTATCAACTTTTTTAAAAAAAAGGATAAAGATTTTCCGAAAAAATTGTTCTTTGGTTTTAAAAATGTAGGTATTATTAGTGTTGCGTTTTAGGTAAAAACGGGACTTTCTACTCGGCTTTGACTAGGTCAAGAGCGAGTAACTTCCGGCTGATGAAAAGTGTCGAGAGAATTACGTTAAAACACTCTTGTTTCTCTGATTTATTTATGGTGTTTTATGTCTTCTCTACGAGATTTGAATAGTCGGTTCTTTTGTAGTGGAAGAGAGATAACGGTACCCTTATATGGAGCTCCAATGTCAAAAAAAAAAAAAAAAAAAAAAAAAAAAATTTATAATAATTCAAATATCAGGTTCAGTTTACAAAAAAATATAAACAACATATCTTGAACCAATATTAATCTTTCTCACGGGGACCAGAAAAGTTTCCTTTGAATTGACCGCCTTGCCGTCTGCCACGAAGTGTAAAAAAACTTTATGCTCTTAAAAAGACGGAAAAAAATACTTTGATCTTTCTAGAGCACTTGTGGCCTCACAAGAAAAAAAAAACCACATCATATTTAACCGGTTTACCTCCCAATGGTTTTAAGCAAACTAATGGAAAAAACTACGTGAAAAGGGTCCTATGGCCAGAAAAAAACAACAAAAAACGAATTGATTTCTTTGACAATAGGGACCATTTCGTAGTTAAAATAAAACGAAGGATTTGTGTGAAGTATTCAAGAAAATAAAGCTGACGGACAAAAATAAGGAAAAAATTGAGATCCTATACGGCAAGAACCCGAATTTGAAATATAAAAATGTCCTTTTGCGCTGGATTTCCCAATTTCCGTTGTGTTGAACCTGAATAATTAAGGGCAGTTAGTTTTCTTTTTAAATACAGAAGTATGTAGTTCATTCGAGGCTTTTCAACTCGGAAAAATAATATAATCGCACGAAAGGGATTTCTCCTTTTACGGACGCTAATCTCAACCTAATGAAGACGAGATTCTTTTTTTAAAAAAAGATAAAAATAACATGTTGATTATCGCTAAAATAAATTTACACGTCTACTAAATTAAGAGAACAGGTCAACAAAAGATCGCGTTTACGTAACATTGCTCGTTCAGCGTTCCCAGTCCGCGTGTCTCCAGCCTAAAAAGTTAAAAAGTGCACGGCGGTGAACTGAAAATGAACTCTGCATAAATAAATAGAAACACCCAAGTGATAATAAAGCTAAAAAAAATAAAAGCGTTACTAGTTTTTACTTTTTATTTTTAGAAACTAATAATGGGCTATCCTTATGATAGATTGTTAGCGGACTTTTGATCATTAGCAGACACACTCAAGATTATACTACTAAAAATAATCGAGACGCAAAAGAATGATTGTCGTATACTTCTTTTTTTCGGGGGCGGCGAATCGAAAGACGACTAAGGTCGCGAAAATGGGGTGGGCATCCCCCTTCAATTATTTTTGGACCAACGATTAATGAAGCCAGATTATCGCGGTTATGCTCAATTTCTTTCAGGGCTGAAAAATATTTTACGTTTTAAAATCCATCGTCTCATGAAAATCGCTAAAACCGTCAACGAAGAAGGAAAAAGTAATTACGCGTTCATTTGCTAAAATACCAAATTTAGTACAATTCAAAAACGTTTTTACAAAATAAAAAGCTTATTTTGTTTTTCCAACCGTTTCATAACGGTTCCTGAGGGTCTCAGATATTTAGCCACACAAAAGCTACTAGAGAAATGGCATCTAATTGTATAAATAACCGAAGAATTGGTACAAACAAATGGGAGGATTCTAATTTTAAATAAGCGGGTAAATAAAGGACATAAAAAGGTCAATATGCAAATAAAAAAATAATTTATACAAAGAAAGTGCTTGAAAAGATGCTCACTCTAATCCTCGAGGGCGCACAATGTAGCCGAGGATATAAAAACGGCTCGTCTTACTTTGTTATTTATTTATTTTTTATGTGAACCTTTATTGGTTAGCTATGTAAATGGAGGTTAAAAGGTAATATACAGTGACTTTCAATCCCCCCTTTTTATGGCTTTAAAATAAATTAGGTATATTTCGTAGCTTTTGAATAAATTCACGGTTCGAAAGACTTTATGGGGGCTCATTAATACAAATCTTTCTTATTTCAAAATGAAACCAGGAAAATTGCATTTTTATTTAATAATTTGGAAGCATAATTTAATTTTGAATTTATAATATAGAATTTGTTTTCAAGCTCTCTTTCAAGATAAATTTCTTTTAGCGTTTTTTAAAGCAAATTTTGCGATATTTGGGAAGAAAAAAATTTTTTTTGTTAGCAAGGGCGTGCTTGAGGGACTGCTGAAGAACTTCCCATAAGATATGATTTATGAACTTAGGAATTATCATATAAAGTTAATGATGATTAATGGCCATATTAAAATTTTTCCTTTTTAAATCGTGATATAAAAATTTCTTAATTGTATAATGGAGAATTTCAAGAATGTTTTTGAAACTCCCTCACCCACTTTATTAAAATTGCATAGAAATGAATTAGCCAATAGTTCTTTGAAAGGCTCCGAAAGGGAGAGAAAAAAAAGAAAAGAGATGGAAGGAAAGAGCAAGAGGGAAGGACAAAAAAGTCGGATCACTTCGAGACTTTAACAACCTGAGAAAAATGTGCAATTACGCAAACACAAAATTATACAATTGTAATTCTACGAAAAGACCCAGAGAGATTACATAATGTGTCGTTTTGTTCTGGATCACCTGATGCTTGAATAGTGGGTAGGGGACCATGCATCGGCGGATAAATAAAATATTGAAACATTTTTTTAAGGAGCCAATTCAAAAAAAATTGCAGTATAATTTTTTTTTCTTAAATTGACTTCTTTTTTGTGGAATATTGAGAAAAACGTTTAGGCAGCTGGGGTTAACAGTCAAAATATGCTTTCCGTTAGCCCCAGCGTTGATTCAATTTTTCATCAAGATTTAAAATTTATGCCTAAAATGAGACAAAAAATAGAAAATGTCCTCGATTCGACTAATGATTGTTTCAAGGTAGACTTGTCGGAGACCAAACGTTTTCAGCTAAGATATTAGAAATGATGTAGCCGCCATGCAGTCTGCACTGGGCAGCTTGAAACTAAACGTACTAACCATACTAGGCCGACTAAAAACGTCTGAGTGAAGAACCCGTCTTGATAATTATAGTTTTTTTTTGTTTTGAAATTTGGCTTGTTGCTTTTTTAGAAAAAATATATTCCAACCAGTTATTAAGTAGTCTGATAAAAGAGAGGTTCATTGGCCAACCTCTTTCTCCCAGGGGTAAAGAAGGTAGGAAGCCGGGGCACAGACCAACCTCAACATTCCATCGCCTCTCTTCCCTCCTTCCACCCGATAAGAGGTCTACGTTTAAAAAAACCCCTTAGTTTTTCTCCCGTGTCGTACGATATAAAAATTCCAAACATTTTACCGATTCACTATTATAAGACCTAATGGCCTAGACGGAACGTTTGTCTTTTAACCACTTAAGTTTTTATCTCGAAAAAGTGAAATTTTGCCTATTGTCAGGGCTTTAGTTGCGGTCTCCTTTTTAGCTTGGGAAAATCCGGGGTGTCTACCTACCTTGAAAGTGGGCGACGGACGTTATGGTAATGTTCGTGGCGTCGTGGTTCTCTTTTAAAATGTTCCCTTTTTTCCCTTCTCCCTTCTACGTAAAAGAGTCCTTCCTTTCGGAAGAAAAGTTTTTCAGGATAGCTCTCTCCCCCTTCTTTCTCTCTGACTCACAACTTTTAAAGGACTAAAATACCTGTCATCATTTCCTTTCTCACCCTTCATCCCTCCCGTACGCACCCTCACCCGGCAAACGTCACTCAGGAATCGTTCAACTTCCCTCGTGGAAGCCAAGTAAAGAGAGTAAGCTAAAGAAAACTTTTGCCTAGAGACTTCGCGAAATCGCGTGTTGAAAGTCGTTCCCATTTTTTTAAATTGCGCTACTTCATTTTAAAAAATAGGAGTCTCAAAAATGTAGTTTTATTCTTAACAAATTTTTAAAAGTTTAATCATTAAAAAAAAAAAATTGATTGTACCTTATGGAATACCGGCATTTCCTCCCAGTCTCTTAAAGTGGTGAAGAAAGGTACCGATTCATTGTGAAATTTAAGGTTTGTGGTATGGGATATGTGGAAAATATAGAGTAAATAAGAATAAATTGTGAAAGTACTCACTTAAGGCGGTATGACGGTTGTTGTGGGCACCGTCCTCTAACACACTATATAACAACACTGTTTCACTTTCACTGAGTCAGATCCAGAAGAGCACAGTCCCTCCTTCGTACAATAATGGACCTGCCCTCTCTCCACCATCTCTCTTATAGACTCTCCTCTCCCCTCTACTCGAATGATCCACCCACACCGTACATATTTACTAAATATTTTTCTTCTCTTCGGCTCCGTTTGAGCCTGAGAGCCAGAGGTACCTGGACGCCGCACAAGAACACCCCCACCAACCCCGCCAGGTGCGCGTCACCGCTTTTCCACGGAAACGTTTACGCGGCTCTGATCGTTTCTGGAATTTACGCAGACTTGATACGGTTTTTTTAATCGCTTAACAATGAAGCGTTTATTTAAACGGGGACTTCCAACTTTTTTTTTCACTCTACTCGCGTTTTTTTCCACTTCCTTTGAGTCATCCGACTCAAAATCTTCCACAGAAAGTCCCCACCGACCAGAAACAAAACTCAAAAGACGTTTTACCTTTTCAATACTTAATTTTTCCTGCAATATAAGTCTGGAGCTGGCAAAACTTTAAAAAAGAGAATAAATATACACCTGATCTGTTTTTCTTGCGAATTTCGAGTCTACAAGTTCCCTTAGACAAATTTTTAAAACCAAGGGAAACGGGGCTTATTAGTCCTCGAAAATTTTATGTAGGAATATCTATTTAAAACAGGCCAGCGATTTAAAGTATCCAGAAAGGCAGGTTCAAATCAAATCTAAGATAATTCTTTGGAACTTTCAGTCGTCATGTAAATATGGCAGAAGCCTTCATCTAGGCCCAGGTTCTCCTTCATAAAAAATAGGGATTCCGAGACCTTGTGGGTAAAAATCAAGGAAAAAAACGTCAAACAAATTTTTGAAATAGCTTTAAAGCCTCAATGATTTTGGATTTTTGCGCAATGAACATATGAGATATTCATTCATGCATAAATTATAAAAATTTAAAAAATGTTTCGAAGTTAAATCTACAAGTAAAAAATAAAGAAATGAACTCGAGTGAATACGGCGCCGCTTAGTCTATTAGGCGCCTCCCAGACGTTGTCCTGGTCAGGTGGACACTTGGATCCGAACACGCCTTTAATCCGCTTAAATCTTTTAATTCTTTGTTTACATTTTTATGTGTCAACATGATTGATTTTATAATTAAGCTCGGTTATTTTTAAATTTATCTATTTATTGTATTCTCACTAAAATTCAATTAGCTTTTAAGGAAGTTTTTATAGGATTATTAAAATTTTGAATTGACGAAATGAAAACTATTCTAAACTAAAATTCATAAATCACTCAAGAATAATTTGTTTTCTCGTGATCAAACTAACAAAGAGGCGGAACACAGTTACAAGGTTCGATATTTATCAAAATCCATTCCTTATTTGAAACTACTTTCACTGCTTATCCTTTATTTGAGTTAAAAAAAAGAAGGAATGACCTTTTGGGCCTCGTGCTTTGAATATTAACTTTTTTAGTGCTCTGACGATCTAGTTTTTACAGGAATAACGGCAGAGTCTCAACAACCACTATTGTAAAATAGACGCTTCTTTGGTTTAGGGCGAGGAAATAGTTCTCTCGAGGCGTGGAAGAATAACTCGCGACTATCAATTAGGTATGGAAATAAAAAAAATTATCCCTCGCCGAACCAGTTGAATTTAATCATTCCGCCCAGTTATTTAAATTATAACGAATTTATTTTTAATTTATCTTATCTCGAAAAATCGAACCTTCATAATAATATATTCGCTTCCTCATTAAAAAACGGTTTAACGGCCATCTTTCAGGATTAAACGTCTCAAATTAATCTCGGATACGAATGTTGGTCACATAATTTTCGATATTCGCCTAATCCTCTGGAGTATCGGAGCAAGTACGGAATAAATTACTGGTACAGAACCCACGAGAAAATAGAAAGCTCTTTCTCTAAGGGTTGAAAGTTGACAATTTTAGAAAGGCAATATTTTTAGCGATTTCCGTTTGTGAAAACAATAGGAGGCGGAAGCAGGTCGAATCCGGGATAGAGGTAAGAGGTTAGGCGACTAATTATAACCTCGATTTTATCCGCGCAAATTATTCTAGCCACATTCTTTATTTTTGTATCGTCAAATTTTTTGTCTTTACCAGACTTTCGAACTTCAATCATTTTTATACGATTATCCAAAGGTTATTTTTATTTAGTTTACTCAAATAAATTGAGCTCCATATTTGTCACAATTGACAATTGAATTCTTTTCTATGGTCACAGTTTAAAAAAGAAATGTAATCAGGGGATTCGAAGAATCGATATAAGTTAAGAAAAGAAAGCAAAAAATGGTCAAAAAAGTTTTTTTTTTGAGGGCACATAAAACGTAATCCCCCCCCCCCCCAAAGAATTCTTCGCATTGAGACATCAACTTCTTTGAATGTCTTTTGGCGTCATTACAATTTAGTGAAGGGGAGGGGGATTCGTAATTGCGGAGAGAAAACCGACTGCCTTATTTAAGGGAGGAGGGTACCTTTCGAGAGGAAATACCCAACATAATTCCATCTGTAACAGGGGGGGGGGGGGATTCGTCGGCCGCCGGTGGCCAAATGAGTCATCCGATATACTTCGGAGGGTTTACCGCGAGGGAAAACGACTTTTGAAAAACGCTCTCCATCTCAATATGATTCATACCATCTATAACCTGAAAAAAACATATTTATGTGCGGTTTGTCAAAACCTCAAGCACGATTTTCATACAGAACAAACACACTATAGCTTTGCTCCGCAGTTTGAATCTGATTTGAAACTCCTGGAGCATGCGCAGAAGGATCTGCAGTCAAATTCGACGACAAATGACTTCAGATTTGATGGACAAACGAGCTGTTCAAACGAAATTTTGTCTTAAATATTAAATTTCTTCATTTTGATAAAAACGCGGAACTATCAAGTTGTAAAAGTAAAAATCGGCTTGAGCTGGCATCGACGGGAACTTCCTCGAAGTAGCGCCATTTAATCATTTTTCGTCCCTATTATCGAAAGCATTTTTTTAGTATTGAGTCAAAAATTAAAGTCTTCGCTCTGTCAGGCCACATGGAACCGGCGAGAACACCCCAAATTTCCCCTACTATTTATATTTTTCGTGAACTAAATTTTTTCCTATTTTTATTATACCTGAGGAGTATTTGGTGAAGTGCGGACCAATAGTACGGCCATAGCGCTTAAGCAAAACTTAAGACAGACGGATCTCCGCCATCATAGCTAATTTCGAAATAAGCTGTCGACATTTTCAAGATAATTTACGAAAAAAAGATTCCTTGAAATTTGGTCAAAATCGGATGAAAATTGCCCGGAAAAATGCGGCGCCACAGGCAGCCTTATGAATTTTTCTTTCCTAAGCTTCGAGAAGCCATTTCCGAAGACTCTTCGTTGGAGGGTATCACAATTTTAAGAATTTAAAATTTTATGCATTTATTCGATGATTGGACGACCATACGATATTAAATTGATAGGAATAGGTCGGATCGAGGATGTAACCGCGTTAATATCATTATGGGCGGTTGGAAGTTATTTACGTTTTGTGTACGAAAAGGAGGTAAAATAGAGAGTAAGAAGATGAGGGTTTCGAGAGGGTCTCATGTCGTCCACCCTCTCAGCGATTCGGCTGACATTCAATACTAGTGTAGTTAGAGTCGGGTTAATTGGGCAAAATACGGTATTCCCCAAGTGGCGGGATGTGGGCGGAGGAGAAAGAGGAATCATTGATGCATGATTCGGTTTTTGTGCCGATGACGTCAGAGAGGCGTTTATATCTGTTATTTCGGAAAAGTGAGGGTAAAATTTTTTAAATTAACGCGTCCTTATTAGAGGCTTTATGAGGCTCCCTTGAACCCAAGATTTTCAGTTTTTCTCAATAAAGAATCAAGGGCCATTTTGAGGAATTTTTCTCTTTATTATTTTATTAAAACTGGTTTATGTAGAACAACCATTAATTGGAGGAATGACATCACCCCATCTGCGTCTGGACGAGCAAGATGACATAGATTTAGAGCTTTGATTCCATTCTTACGTCAAACGTCCAGACCCTCAGGTTTTTCCCAGTGAAAGGATTTTTAAAAGAGTAACATTTGAAACTAATTACGATCCCTCGGTAATTATCACTTGTAGAAGTTGAACGCAAGAGTGGGGATATCTTGCATCAACCTCTTAATAATCTCTTTCGTCTTTTTAATGGAATTCTAAAAGGAAGTTATTACCGTCCGTCGTTAGTATCGAATTATTTTAACAACTCCTGGTTCATACAAAATTAGTGGTTTGTAGGTGTAAATGACGTCTTCATTTACCATTTTCCTTCTCCTAATAACATCTCTCGACCGTATTAGGCAGCTTTTCACCCCTCATGTTTTGCGTCTCTACGGCAGTTTTCGTCGAAGTGACGTCTTCATTTACCATTTTCCTTCTCCTAATAACATCTCTCGACCGTATTAGGCAGCTTTTCACCCCTCATGTTTTGCGTCTCTACGGCAGTTTTCGTCAAAGAGGGAGTTTTCTGGTTTTTGTCATCCTTTTATCGCGTTTTTTGCCCTTTTCTCTATTTTCTCGTTCTTTCAGCGTAGATACACCTTTTATGCTGGATTTTCAGAGAGTCTTCCGCCCGAGACTCACCTTTACTACCCCTAAAAACACTGCCCACCTCTGGCTATACCTCATAAAAATTATCGCAAAGAGGCTATCATGTACATTCAGGATTTCAGGTACGAAATTTTGAAAAATGCGCAAGGAAGTAGTCACCATTTGTTCTGTTTTGAAAAATTGAAGCCTAATGTTCAGAAATAAAGTGGAATCGTTGACTCCTCTGGAACAACCATCCGCTGAGTGTATCACAATAACTTTCTTTCGAGAAAGTTATAATAGCTCTTACTATAACGACTAATCTTATTTTAAAACATTTAGTAATTTAATTATAGACGATGCTTATGTGAAATAAATGATTTCTCGTGATCCCATTCCGGACAAACACATGGAAAGCAAATTAACAAGCAAAAATACGTGCTATTTTATTATGATGTTTATTTGGTTTTTATTTCAAACGCTCTGGAAATTTTCGTTTTATTATATTAACCTCGTTAACAGTGTGCGATTATCGAGGTCGTTATAAACAGAAAAATGGTAATTTTTATGAATCATGCCATCTTATTTATTAATTTTCGCTAAAACTCAACTTTCTAATTCATATGTAGATAACACGAGAAAATGGCGGTTCGCCATCTCGTAAAAGGCTGGCTTTGGAAAAAAATGACGTCCAAGGGTATGTCAAGCGTGACAGTGACGTGATCGCGAGGTTTAGAAGGGAAAAAAGCGAAATCTTGATGAATCCAGCCTCCAGAACGCAGAAATTTTTTTAGGCCTAAAAATTGGATCCATTGTTGCTTCTCATGATTATGGAACTATTGCTCATTTCTGCAACTACACTGAGAGGTTTTAATTATTATTTTTGCCATCATTCGAGGATAAAATGCGTACTTACAATTATTATATGAAGTAAGTTTTTTTATTCGTGAAAAGAAAAAAAAAATGACGTCAAGGTCTGAGAAAAAGTAAATATTCTTTAAAAATTACATTAAAACGTTATCTTTTCCCGAAGATCTTTTGTTTTAATTTTTTTAAAAAACTTATTTCAAGGGCATCAACTGAATTAATCGACACAAGTCGAAAGACCAACGAGCTGCTGTTACCCCCTCTTTTGGCTGTTCTGTTTTTAGTCTTCAATTTATGAAAAAACGATGCTTAGATTTCGTGGTATTTATGCATTAAAAAAAGTCTGGAGTACGATGGGAACTTCCTAAAAAGGTGGGGATTTTCGTAAAACGGGATTTAAAATAAAATTTAGTCAAAATTTGAGGAAGATTGGACCAAAATTGCGGCCGTGAAGTGTTCTGGATGATGGCCAGACACAGAAGAAAAGGGGGGGGGGCCCAAATCCCAGGTTTTAGGCTTTTATAACTTCCTTTTGAGAAAGTTAAAATGCTTTCACGGTCAACTCTTGTTTTATTTGTATGTATTTACTATAATTTCATCTTCTTATTACTTCCTCATAATTATTATTATTTCCTCGAAAATCTAAAAATTCTTTTCGTTATTTATTGAACGATCAACGATATTAAAAAAAAAATCAAATGTTTTTATAGGGAAAAATATAAATCCATTATCCCTAACCATGTTTATAGTTTACGTGTAGTTAAGAAAATTAATATCGAAAACAGCAATTAAGGTTTGGGAACAAATTATTTTCTCATTCCGATTAACGAACAAATGGATTCAACAATTATTTTAATTGGGAAGTGAAAATCCAATAATTTGACAAATGAAAGGCCCTTTCGACGATAAGTGGCGACGATATCTAATTTATAAAATACTAGATCAAAGACGTCGGTAGTTTTTTTAAAAGTCAACTACTTAAATAGGTATTAAACTCTTTGGATCTTTTTCTAATGATGGGGGCTGTCTTGGCCAAAAAGCCAAGGGAAATGCTTGATTTTGTAAAAATGTGGTTTCTTTGACAAAAAACCGAAAAAAATGTTCAAAAGCCCGGTATTCAGCCGGAAAAACGAGGAAAACGCCCAAAAATCTAGAAAAAAAAAAGATTTCTGTACGAAAAACCTCTACTCAATCTGGAAAGTGAAGTCGCAGAAAATAATTGTGCAACCGGGATTTGATATCCTTTCCTGAGGGTAGGTCCCCAACATACTTTACGGCGTTAGTCAATTAGGTAAACAAAAATTTAGTCAGAAATGTCTCCACCATAATAGCTTCGAAATAAGCTCTCGACATTTTCAAGATAGTTGAAAGAAAAATAGTGTAAGATATTTTGGTGAAAATCGGATGTGTTCTAGATAAAACTGTCTACGGATGGACGGACGGCACCACAGACTACCTTGAAAGCACATAGAAGAACCGAAGTCTTCATAACTTCACTTGAAGAACGTAGAAATTTCGTAGTCTTTAAAAACAAGCTTTTTGGTTTTTAACGCTTTAATATTATTTTAAGAGGGAGACCAAAGAAGGTGTGGCCATCGCAAAAAAAAACCAGTGCCAATTCTTGTACGTGTGTGACTGGTTAAGGATGAATAGGAAAGGTTGTGAAGGCGGGGGTGATAGAGGGCGGAGGACCTGACTGGCGATTAATCAAAACGTTGTTGTAATTCAACGAGGGGGGTCTCTCAACCGCCCAGGCTCGCGGGAGAGCCCGCGATTGTGTCGAAGAATGTTTTGGAACTGGTCCCAAACACGTACACATTCATTTCGAGTCCCGTCCGACCCGACCGTGGATGAGATCACCCGGCCACGAAACACGCTCCCGCGCCGAGCAGTCTAGTTTCACGAGGCGGGCCTATTCATCACATCCGATCCCTCTTCTTTCTCTTCCATTCATATTTATCCTTGGACCGTTCTTAAACATTTTTTTTCTCCTCCGTCTCCTTTGAGTTTTTGAAATTAATAATCTCCCTAAAGAAGGCTGACGGAATAAAGTCCAATAACTATTATGAAAATTACTTCTTTAACTTCCTTAAAGAAGTTATTGTGATACCCTCCACTTCGGGTTTTTGGGGAAGGGTCTTCCAGATTCGGAGAGTCAAATAGATCTTTACCGATCTCAACATTTTTTGTTTTTTCTTCACCTATTTTGATGAACATACAATAATTTTTCTCATAATAAACGAGTTTTTTCTTTCTTTTTTTTCCATTTCCCCCTGAAGCTATTGACAGAAACTATTATTAATACATGATCTTATGACATGTACGTTTTATAACAGTCACGATTCAATAACTTATGAATGTTTTCCTGTTTTCATTTCGAGGCATAAATTCTCTTCTCTAATAATTTAGCATGTTAAATTACCATTTACAAGTAAGACGAATGAGAAGTCTCCATTTTAGTTTCTATGGCTTCAATAAAAAGTATAAATGAAAGAAAAAATACTGAACCTTACTTTCGGCAAATATATGGGATAAGAATGGGGATCACAAATTACCTTGGTCTAAAAATAAGTTGAATTTTGTCTATTTGAGTGGAGCTACTTATAGAAAGAATGAAGCGCAAAATCGCCATTTTATCGAAAAGAGCAATACATATCTTTGTTTTCTAGGAATGGCCCTGGGAAAGAGACCAGGCGACTGTTCCTTCGCTGACTCTTGTATTCAAAGACATTCCTATTGTGTTTGTATAAAATTAATATTCAGAATCCCTTAAACGATAAGGGGCGCGGAATAAGCATGGGAAATACAGGTTTTGATCGCTTTCTTCGGGAGATTCCCGGAAAAAAAACTATCGGCCTTTTAAGGCAAAGGAGATAATGAAGAAAAATCAAATAGATCGTAAAGTCTTCTTGTTCTAAATATACCAATGACGCTTTCACGAATACTCACCGAGTGTTTTGATCATTGGAGATTAATCAAACGACGATCAATCTAAAAGTCAGTTATATCGGTTTGACAAAGTTAAATTGCGACCTCGAAATGCGGGAGTGACGTTATTTAGACAAACTAGTTCATGGCCTCCCATAGACCCCGAGGGAACAAGTCAAATTCCTCGAGTTTGTTTTCATTTCCCGAAATACTAACGATGCTCACTGAAAATACCACGTCGAAGAATTTCTATTTAAGAATAGAAACGATCGGATTTGAGTTTTTTTTTTTTTTAAGATCGTGGATTGCGATTTCTTTTTAAGAAACGTCAAAACAACACGAAATTCGACTTACGGGAGTAAATAAAATGACTAATAAAGTAGTCAGTATGCAAATAGACCTTTGCTACATAGGACACTTGCGATTCGTAGTTTCAACACGTCTTTCCTTTACAATTTTTTTTTGCAATCATTCCGTCATTGGAAAACTGGAGGAGTACCTAATTTGCATCTTTCTGCAGAAACCTTGACCTCTCTCTGACCTTTTTTTAACTTCTATTTGTTGGGGACTTCGCTCAACCGTGGATTTCGGGAGAAGACCACAGAAAAATTCTTTTACGCAGACACTGATGGTGCCAAAGATTTTACGGCTTTTGCTCAGTTTGTGGCTAAGAAAAATCGATTGTGCAGTACTTTTTTCTTTGATATCCCATTCGAAAAACACACTTTTCAACTAGTACATTTACATTGTCAAGAAAAAAAAAATTTCCCCCATGGAAAAATTTATCGGGTATGGTACCGCAGAAAATCAAAGAATCTATTTTTTTATTAGGTTTTAGTGATTGGGTCAAAATGACCTGTGAGCTTAGTATCTCGCGCTGACTATCCTTCCTTATTTTTTAGGAGAAAAAATGAAACCTATATTCTATTTTAAATAGCCTCAAAAACTATAATCGAACATTTTTAGGAAGTTCTGTCAGGGCGGTCTGCAGATAAATGCCTACTTCGTTCATAATATTAGATCTCAAGTTCACAGAAGAAGAAGGCAAATTAAATCTTTTCGGCCTTCCTCACTATTTCCGATTTCGTTGGAGGAAGTTATTGATTTCGAGGGAATCCCAGTAGATACCCAGAAAAATGATTTTACTCTTCACTAATTTTTTGTGAGCTCTTTAAAATGGCATATTTTAATAAATTTTCAATTGTAATATTTTATTCGTTTGATAAAACAAGAGAAATTATTTCTTTCACTTTTACTTTCACTCTTAAATTTCTATTCCAGGATTTCTGGTTTATTTTGATTTATGGTGTAAAAACTAATTAATAATGAATTGAATTCACATATTTTGCAAGTGACGTAACGCTCACGTTACGAGCCCACCACGATCATTTAAAAAAATGTATAAATTGTCGTTTTTTGGGAGAACAAAATAAAAGGCCAAGGTTGATTCTCTAATTGACTCAATGACCGTTTTCAAACGATAGACTTGCTACCCCAACAGTACCAAGTCATAAATCAAGCTGTTGGCTCAAACAATTAAACCGTTATTAACAAGAGACCATCCTTCTCACCGCTTTTAAGTCAGACCGTCTATTTGCTTATAAACATAACGTAAATTAGCAGGTTCACAGTATTTCGCTAATGCTTGAGTTAAATTTAAAGAACAAACAAAAAAGATTAACCCCAATTTAGACAATATTATTGACCTTTTATTTTTAAAAATATTTTTTTAAACCCTACGAGTTCGTGAACGAATGAGAGTAAAATGTTAAATAAGAAATAAATAACAGAAATGCCGGAACAGATGTCAAATATATTTTTTTAAATCTATTATTTAAGATGTTTGTAACCATTCCCGAAATCCATGACCTATAATGCGAATATTTGGCAGCCTTGATAAGTTTATTCACCTTGGCGAGGGAAAAAGTCAATGGATTCATTTAAGTTATTGGGATAGGGTCGAATAAAATTCACGTTTAGTCGCCACGAAATGAAAATTTATGAGAGGAAGTCCTTTTTTTAAAGAATATAGTCTTATAATTATGTTGACGGCAGTCTTTTGTGTTCCTGACGTCTTTTATAAAAAATGAGACGTCAACTTGCCCATTTCCACACAATAAAACGTAAACTGTTTACGAAGCCGGGTAATGATAAAACCTTGAAACTATCGCAAGGTCAAGGCGTCCTCCAACCAATGAATGGATAAGGGAAACTCAAGAGAATGAAATAAAAGGTTAAAACTGATAAAAAATCTATTATTGTAAAACAGCCAACGTGGATTTATTAAATTTTAGAGAACATATTATGTTCAAAAATTAGGTAAAACAATAAAAAAAATTAAGTGTAATAATTTATAACATAAAAATACATAATTAGATAATAATATTCTCCTGAGAGCAAACCGCAACGCTCATCTGTATTGCGGTACGACTAACCATTGTTTAATTTCTAATGAGAAGTTTCGTCGTCTTATGGATGTTAAAATTTTTCCTGTCTTGGAATTTTCTCTACGTAGGCGTTCGAGGAGACATGTGTGAGGAAAATAACGAGATTGGGGAAATTGAGTGAAAGGCGTATGGGAGGACGTGCCTTTTAATTTCGGTCCTCCCCCTCATTAGACGGGATCAAAATATATGGATAGTTCTCTAGAAATGGAAAGGGTGGTTTCTCAAATGTAGGAAAACACATCTTTTGGTTAAATTACGTCTAAAAAAAACCAGAGGAAAGGTCTTTTTACGCGGGATGTCGGGAAACCAGTTTGGTCATTTAGTTTTCGGCTCTATGTTCAACAATAAATTCAATGCATTCCCTTTTTTATTTCGTTAATTGGAGAAATCTTCGTTCCGCTTCTACGTTCATGGCACGCAGTTTTTTCGGAGTTGGGATTTTTCTTACGACAGTAGATGATTTAATAGAGATTAAAAAACAAATTACCTACCAGTATACGAGAAGTTCCCTGTGGGAGACTCCATGTAATACAACTGAGGATCAAGGTTTGACTACTTCCTTGTGTTTAAACATAAAGTTTAGGATGAGGATCAGTTATCGACTAGCAAAGTGGAACAGTTAAAAGAAATTTTAAAAAATTTTTGACGTGGAAGGAAAACGATTAAGTTTTTTCCGGGATTCGGTCGCACGACGTTGGGCTGGGCTTTACAGTTCCTTTATAGCATCCGGGTTTGCGCTGTTGAAACTTCAAGGGCAACGTCGGACAAATTATACCATCCGTCGTAGCTTTTAAATCGTCGATGGAACGGATCCGTCTTCCCTGTAGCTCAAGGATTGAGCCCCCTAAACGAGAAACGCTTTTTTCCCTATGGGAAACGACAACCACCTTTCGCTAAATACAACCTCGGAGTTATCATTTTTCAAAGGCTCACGGACAGGTTTAATTTTATTAAATAAGTGATCAATTTTGTCACCAGTTTCTTTTCTTATATTTGAGTGATAAAAACGTTTTACCTTGAGCTAAAAAAAATTGTTCGGCATTAAGTCTGATCACGGCGGAGGAAACAAAAACGACAAAAGGAACATCCGTGACTCATTATAAGATAATTTAAGCTTGCCATTAAAAAGGATGAATCTGAAAGAACGATAACAGACGTTGCATAACTGACTTGGCTTTACGAGACAAACCGACGCCGATCTTTCCTCCCTTTCCCTAATCCCCGAAGCTCGAATTTTCAAGGAGCACAACGACCGACGATATTAACGGTTCCCGCCTTAATTGAATTCAAAGAGGGAGGAAATATGCGAATCAAAAACTACTAAAATAATGCGGAAAAGGGACTAAGTACGTAATAACGTTTGAAATGAAAGTTGGCTTCGTATCATATAATGGAGTAAATGTGCCATTTGTCAGAATTCTTGCTTGACAATGGTCTCATCTTGCTTAATGCTTCTTGGGAGTATAATAATAACGGATCGACCCCGAAGACGATGACAAGAGGAAACCGAGAGAGAATAAATAAAACGGAGTCGTAAATAATTTGACGTCCGCAGATGGTAGCAGTTATCGCATAATCTTGAGTCAGAATCATTTATAGCTTCCGGTATTTAGTTTTCCTCACGCATTTTACCTACCTTATTTAAATCTAAACGAAGTTATTAAGAAAATATAGACTCTGCCAGGCCAATCATACTTATTTCGGGCTAATCCGATTCCTAATAGACAAATCAGGTAATTAGCCTAAACTGGCCAAACAGAAGAGATGTCCCTTGGAGAAATTAAGCTATTGCGAACGTTCATGAGAGCTGGATAGAAAATACAGCATGACAACCAACACGTATAGCTATAATTGCCGTAGCTGTGAGTTATACGTACGATTATTTAATTTTTCCGTACGTCCTTGAAGATTTTCATGCTCTATTGAAACGCGACGTAACGCATCGCAAAGGAGCGAATTTTCAGAATAAACGGAACGGTTGAGGTCACCGTCACGCATGATTCTCGTTCATCTGTCCGGTTTAAGCCATTGTACCATATAGGTAAGGAATTAATATAAACCGTACAAAAAAAATTCTCAGCCAGTTTACATTTTTTAAAAGAATGTACTCCAAACAGTGGATTACGAGTTCAACCTTCTGAAAGAAAAATGTACTTTTTTGACATATTTTATGTTTTATTGTTATGAATTTTTTAAATTTTTTTACTGTTTTCAAACATTTTTTTTTCTTTTCAAGCTAAATATTTATACGGAGAGTAAATAAAATGGAAAGAAAACAAAATATCTTAATTTGATCGGAATGTTTAAAACAAACAAATTTCTTTAAATAGCGATCTCCTATTGGAATGACGACTTCCTCTCACGCGAATTTGTGATTCCATCTTTTTCCTCTGAAATTCCGTACAGGAATAGAATCAAACTCACGGCTTAATAACTCCATCGGCACCAAACGACCATTTAATGACTAAGGAAACTGAAGGAAAAGAGGAAACTTGAAACACTTCAGTGCAGATAAAAATAAACCTTTTTTTGATTGATTCCCTTGAGGCGAATAATTCCAACAGGTTAACGTATCCTTTTCCTGTCAATTTACTGTTATTATAGGATAACAGTTTTTTTCATCAAGAATTCGATCCAGTTAGCTACTGTTCAAAAAATGGACGGAATCAAAGGAGCCCCGTTGCAGTTTGTTTCAAATTCCGGAAATTTTTGAACCTTCAAACTTATAAAAAAATTATAAAGCGTTTTTCCAAATCTCTCTTAGTCACCAGAGGAGGAATACAACAACAGCGGAACATAAATAACCTCGGCTAACTCTGGGGGACGTCTGGGGACGTTCCGATGTTTACTTTCGTGACGTTGATTGTATCTTTATTAAGATTTTAATGGATTATGGAAATGTACAAGCATAAAACCGCCGTTCCGCTTAGTATAAAAGTTAGGAAAAGAAGAAAGATTACCTTCAAATTCTTTAGATAATCTACGTTAGATATAAATTCATCTCGTCCAATATTCGTGTCAAAACGTCTTAAGTGGAAGGAATGAGGCCTTTTTTCCCCCGTCTCGTTTTACCGCAATATCATCAACTGCAATTTGTTTTGAGCAGTAAATTGATTAGCTCGGTACATTTCTAATAAATGACCCAATTGTTTCCAATTGTTTTTTCCCCCTTCTTTCCACCTGGTTATTTTTAATTTTCTATTATTAGCTTTCTTTCATTGTCGAAATGTTGAGGGATTAAAGGAAAAATATGAACTAAACTATTTTTAGGTAGAAGATAAAGAAAACATAATGATGTCTTGTTTTGGTACTCTAGCGAAAGAGCCCCTAAGCACAATTCGCCAAATACAAATGGGAATTGTTCTTCTACCAATAAGGAATGCCTAACGGCGTTTTTCGGCGTAATGGTCGATTTCGACAAAAATAAAAAATTTTTCGGGGGGAAAATTAGATTACACATCTAAGGAAGAAAAAAAATTTGAAAATTCCCAGTCATTCCAAATTAGGAAAAAATTTTTGGGGCCTAGGGTGAATAGGTCGTTTTTTGCGGTAAAACTTTTGGCCTACAAGTGGCCAAATTTTCTTTTTATAAAATTAAAGGGAGTATAGGTATTTTTCCTCTTTTTTTTATACTTTTCAGAGTGATTGGCCAGCCTCAAATTAGAAAAAAAATTTGGGTTCAAAAAATTCAGGCAGTTAGAAGACTTCAAGGGACTTTTAGATCCCGAATTTTTTCAATAGAGGGCCTTCCAACTGCCTGAATTTTTAAAGCCCAAAAATAGCGATTTTGAGGCTGGACCATCACTCCGAAAAATTATGAAAGGGGCCGACTCACCTATCCTACCCAGGGATACCTTTGAATCTATGACGTCAATTTGAAGATATCATTAAAAGTCTTTCAATTACATACGTACATGGTAAAGGAGAAACAGTTATGAAAGGGAAAGCCGGAGAACCCACAAAAGTGGGTTTCGAGAACTTCATATCCTTAACGCCAATGCGTCACCTTTTTTAAATTGGCTTTTCCAGCATCATTCATAAATCTAGTTTCAAGGGCCATTTCAAAGTACCGAAGAATTTCAAGGTTCCGGGCATCCTATAATTTTTCTGGCTAACCGTAAGATATGCAAATAAAATGATTGAAAGTAAACGATGCACGGGCGACCTTTCTTCCAGGACGAAAAAGGAAACGCGGAACCGCTATAACTCGATTTTAGAAACAATAATTGTTTCCTTATTAAATAATTAGAATTATTAAGATGGCCATTTAATGATTAGTGAATGCTTTTAAAATTGATCGAAATCAATTCCTAGAACGGTTAACATCACCTTTTGATAGTTGAAGTGAACCATACAATTAAAAATCCTGTTTCGGAAAAAATGTTTAATAATACATTAAGTAATAGAGTTATCTAAATTATATTATGGCATTTGGTTTTATAAAGTCTGACCGTAGGCCGAGATCATCTCAATCTAACTGGAGAGCGGAATTTCGAGGAAGAAAGATACACGTCAAACTATAAAATAGAGGACTGCTTCTAAAGGGAAATTTTATAGTGATTGATTCACGAAATTGTTTTTCTCAACAATCATCAGGTTGCTTAATTTTAAAATCTTGATCACCTGAAAAATGAAAATCTCGAGTTACAAATAAATATTTAACATGAATTACGTAAACTTAATAGGTATTCATTTCCCATTGTATTGATTTAATCGATTAAATACTGGATGACTGCATTATTGACTTGTCGAACGGTAAAATGTTTTCCAGGAAAAGATACTTAACATAAAAAAGGGTATACGTAAATGAATGACTGAGAAAAAGAAAAGGGAATGATTGATAATTGATTCGTCCTTCGAATACTTTTGTAGTGAGGGGAAGAAAATGAAGAGAAACTTTCTTTAATTTAGGCCTCGTACTTACCGATAAACTGAGGCCAAAACAGATCAACCCTCCCGTTAGGGATGCCGCGTATGGGCTAAACATTTTCCAGATAAAGAATTCATAAATCGTTAAGTGTCTCATAACGTGTAATATTATGAACGGAAACATAATTTATGATGTCTTTTTATTAGTGAGGTGTGATCATTTGGCAAACTTTCAAGAGAAATAAAGACCGTCCCCTCTTACGAACTCATGAAAGAACGTTTAAAACGCGTTTAATGCTGGACATGGCGAAGGAAAGGAGGGGAGGTCCACTTGAAATACACGGGAAAGCCGTCGACAAGCCGTCGACAAAAAAAACGTCGGACTACGGGTAGCACAAGAGTTCCCAGGGTTCCCTATCGTATTAATCAAGTTTAATAAAAACGACTATGTTCTCGAGAAGGCCACCCATTGCTGGAGATCTCATCTTTTTAAACTAATCGCCTCTTGCCAATATAAATTGTCGAGGCGCTCACGGCCGGTTTGTTTCTTTAATGTCATCTTTATGAGCAGTTTTTTTTTAAATCGAAAAACCTAAAACTTGAATCTAAATCCCACATACTAATAAATTCTTCTTATTTCGAAACTAAATATGGATGAAATAAGGTCATTCAGAATATCGAACGGCTTTATGATGGTAGGCTTTTATGTCTTTTTCTTCAGCAGTTCCAAATATACATACCCACATGGTACCAAATGCATAATAAGTCTTCTCAAGATAATATCATCGTCGTAAATTATTACGATTACGTCGTTGAAACATTGAGACATTGTCCATAAAAACTCCATACTTTTTAAACTTTTTCTGGGACTAGATTATTGTCTTTCTTATCCTGAAATTTGTATTTTAAATCTTTCCTAGACAGCTTGGAAATGGGTCTTCTAGACCCCAGGGTAATTTTTTTGTTCTATTATTTTGCCTAAATTGTGAATTCAGTAATTATCAAATTTGGTTCATTCTGTGATGAAGATCGCTTGAAGACTTTCATTTCCGGATGCCTTTTAACTTCCTTAAAGAAGTTATTGTGATACCCATCCTAGTCGGCGTTTTGGGGAAGGTCTTCCAGACCCCGGAGAGTCAAATCGAATATTGATCTTTACCGATCTCAACTTTGTCTGTGGTGCCGGCCGGCCGTCCTTAGCATTTTTCCGGAACAGTTTACGGCCACAGCTTTGAACCGATTTTCACCAAATTTTCACAAAATCTTCTTTAGTCGGAGAACAAGAATGTAGCGAGGGCGATTTTCGAATTTCGAAAAAATGGCGGAGATATGCACGTTTGAAATTTTAAAAACTGCACTGCGGCCGTTGGTCCGATTTTCACCGAAGACCCTTATATTTTTTACAAATTTTGAAGTAATAAAATTGTCACTTTTTAATTATTATTTCATTTTGTAGGGAAAATATCATACTTCCACCCGACGATAGGCACATCCCTAGGGCGAAGAGCCCCTTAGTTCTACCTTGACACTTAAAAAAAATGTTCGAAAAAAAAATTAAAATAAAAAAAACTGCAAATTTATAAAAGAAGACTTAAAATTTTTGGAAAAAAAAAAAAAAAAAACTTCCCCCTCCGTTATACTTCCCTCTCCATTATACATCCCCTCATTTATACTTCCTCCTCCTTAATACTTCCCATCCTTTATACTTCCCCCTCCTATATTGTTCCTTCTCTTTAAAGAAGTTCCCGTCGGGGCCAGCTCCAGACTAGTACTTTTGTTCAATGTTTTAACTCAAGGGCGTAAATTAGCATCCCGATGTAATTTAAAAAAATGCATTTCTCCGTTAAGCTTAAAATTAATCAATTTTGATAAAATCGACTTAAAAGAAAAAAAAATCATTCTTGAATGGTTTTAATGAAGTTATCAACTTTCACTGTAAGTGGAGGTTTTGGATATGCCAAGTCATTCCTTTCACCAATTCACCTTCATGTCTTTTAATAAAAAACTATCCGTTGAGGATGAAGGAGTGTCTCGGTTTTAGTTTTTTGTTTAAATTATTTTGCCTTGAACTTCAAAATATTGTTTGTAAACAAAAGTTCGAACGTAGGTGTCTCAGTTGGTGATCTACATCATAGTTATTTGCTTCTATAAACCTCTTAAACAGCAGTATTTTTATCGTCCGAAAAAACCGAAGTCGACCAAAAAAATGCGAGATGCCGCAAGAGTTTTTAAAACAAGTCATTTCTTTTTCTGAATTGAAAATAGGTTTTTAATTTTCCCCTCCATTCCCGAGGACAATCCGGCATTCGCATTGTAAGACGTAGACATAAAAAATACGAGAGCGAAGCAGAAGACGTGGCTCGCATGTCAATCGACGTGAAATCATCCATTAGAAATTCCTCGATCCCTGAAAATCTCATAGTCGGAATAGAAATAGGAATAGGTGGGTAACGATGCCAAATCTGAGTAGGTGCCAGGCTGTCTAGTCATTCCCATTTCTAGATGACAAGACGAATCGCTTTAAAAGACGACATTTATTTATTTATCTCCCTCTTTTTGAGTTACGTAAGAAAATAAATCGGACCTTAGATTAAAAGAACATGAAAATGTAAATTTAATTGGTTTCGAAATAAAAGAAGATTAATACTTTTGAACCTAATTTTCTTCACATGCCGGAATGTTTATCGAAAACGGTTCCTTAATATTTTTTTAATTTTAAGAAAGGATTTTTACAAAAAAAAATTTTTTCTTTTCACAATCAAAATTCTATGTGAAACATTTAATTTTATAAGTCAGAGTCCAGTTTCGAGAGGAGGGTTTCTTCACAACTTCCTTCTTAAGAAGTTGTAAACTTCATAACTTTCAATCAATAATTGGGTAATTATAAATAAAAATTGAATTTATAGGTTCAAGGAAAAATTATTTTAGCAATTGGTTCAAATGAGTTTAAATGTGAAGGTTTTTGAATATGGTTATTTATTGAGTGAGACAGGCGATCAGATTTGGAATGAAAACATTTTAAAAAGTGCACGTACGTTTTGTGAGGTGATTTCGCGAGGGGGGTAGGGGAAGTTTCGAGGCGAACCGGGTTAGAAAGGAGACTTTTGGCAAAAGCTATTAACATTCTTTAAGTATTACAAATTTAAGGCTGCCAAGACAAGTTAGATAACTAGCAAATTATAACGGCTCGAAATAAGGGCATGGCTCATGGTGAAAACATTTTGGGTAGGTCAAGTAGGGGCGTTTAGGTTTTTCACCGTGGCCAACCTCCAGACTGCTTGGCGTCAAAAAGGCTCTCTCGTTCGTAAAACAAGGTCGGAACCCGCGACGCGGAGCCGCTTAGGCCTCCCTCTCATCGACGGAAGGGGGGGAACGCCCGCGATTCTTGTTCCAATTTTGATTGACCCTCGCCCTAAGTTTCATTGACGTTCACGGGGAAAATCCTTATCCATCATTTTTGGGATCAAGAAGTTTGAAAGCAGGATGTAGCCTGAACCGCACTAGTGTAACATGGCCTTCGTCAAAAAAATAAAATAATAATAACAATACAATTATTTTTTTATATCAAACTTTTCACCAAGGAAAACGCATTTTAGAAAATAAATCGTTTTATACGGAGTCAGCAACAAAATTCTTGATGGTGTATAAATTAAAATAATGAGCACTCCTCTATTCATCGATTTAAACCCTTCAAGGGTCTTTTAAATTGGTCTCGGTGAGCAAATTTAGGTTTACGTTTTAAATAGATGGTAATCTACGCGAGTAATTTTGAAAGAGGGATTTTAACGAGTTTAATTAGAGTCCTTTTTCATCTAATTATAAGTGTTTAGAAATAATAATTTCTGAATCTCGTTCTTAGAATAATTAGGTTTGGGATAGCGAAGATAGAGAGCCGGAAACGGAATTCGAGTTTCCCGCCCGAAGGAGAGCAGCGGTCGGAACAAAAATTAATAATTTTTTATTCCCGCTTTTGAACGGTCGAGAAATTTAAAAAAATTAATCTTTTTTTATTCAGAAGGAGGAGGAGCTGAAAAATAAAGAAACTGGTTTCCAGCCCAGTTTTATTTATACGCGCTGATCTCATAGATTCCGATCGACATTAGCGAAATGCAATCGGCACTCGTTTTCGGCCGACGAAATATCGTTTCGAGGTTCGTCATAAATTGTAAGGAGCAGTTGTTTCCCAGCCGGAGTTCTTTGAATCGGACCCGTTTCGCGCTTTCATTAGAAACTCCATTTCAAGACCTACCTCGTATTTCTCGGTAGAACTCGAATGTGACGTCCGTAATGCATTTTTCATTTTATACATTTCCAGACGCCTCAGCCCCAAGGCTCAAATACCCCCCCCCCCGCCTGTACTAAAAACAGCTTAAAACTCCTCAATTTTAGGAGAAATACAGGGTGTCCGGAAACACATGGCACACGTCTGGGAGATCGTTAAAAAGTGGTTTTATGAAAAAAATTAAATGTAAACCCCCCTTAGTTTAAATCAAAGAATTTTATGGTGTAGTTTGAAATGCGTTTGGATATACAGGGTGCTCCCAACAAAGCCTAACTTCGTTATTTCAAATGAGAACCCCTATTTTTTATTACGGATTCGTAATCTACGCAAAATTTCAAGTTGATTCGACTATTCATATGACCATTTTTACAACTTTAAAAAATGTTAAATTTTAGCGATTTTTGCGCTAAAATCCGTTAAAATCGACCTAAGAGACTCATTTTTTAAAAATTTCACTTCTTTTTGTTCGACGATTACTACTGTCACAAATCCCCGCATTCTGCTTCACGAGATTCCGTCGCTAACGGCCTTTTTTTAAGTTAAAACCTAAATTTCTTACTTCAGAAATAACGGAATTTTCTTTTTGATACACAACTACAAATGACGCTGTAGCTCTTTCAAAATTTATTTTCCGAAAGAAAAATTCCTTTCAAAAACCGCTAATTTTCATTTCTGAACTAAAAATTGAGGTTTTAACTTGAAAAAAAAAGGCCGTTAGCCACGGAATTTCCTGATGCTGAACGCGGTGATGCTTGAATTTGTGACAGTTGGAATCTTCGAACAAAATGAAGTGGAGTTTAAAAAAATGAGTCTCTTATGTCGATTTTAACTGATTTTTGCATAGTAAAAAAAATTGCCACTTTTTAAAGTTGTCTAAAATGGTCTTATGAATAGTGATATCAACTTGAAATTTTGCGTAGATTACGAATATATAATAAAAAATAGGGATTCTCATTTGAAATAACTACACCATCAAATTCTTTGATTTAAATTAGGGGGGGGGGGGGGTTTACATTTAACTTTTTTTTTAATAAAACCACTTTTTAACGCTCTCCCAGACCTATGCCATGTGTTTCCGGACACCCTGTATACTGCTATGTAGTCCTATGACCGCTTGAGTTGTTCGGAAAAACTATGGATATACAATATCTGCTTCATTTTTGAGAATTTCTCCTAAAAAGCTCTTCTAACAAAGGAAGGTTTTGTTTTTTGGTGAAAATTGGACATATCCTTGGTTTTTGGGAAAGCCGAGCGACGACGCAGACAATTTATGGGTAGTTTCGGCCCTAGGAGGAACTTCCTTCTGTCGAGGATTTAAACTCAATTAAAAAGTCAACAATTTTGGGTGATAATCCACCTCATGTCGCCTGGGAAACGCCGATAGGCCTGATTGAGGAACTGGCAAAAAAGACAATTTAGAAATGCCATCTAGGAAATATTTGGGGACCTGTCTTTATGGGAAATTAGAGTTCTAACTTTGGAAAACTGCAGTGAACAAAAATGCAATTATAAAACGCAATATAAACCGTGAGAAAATAATATCTCATCCCGTTTATGGCGATGGTTGGCATAGTCAAATAAAAACAATTGTTCTCCTTCGGTGTCCTTGTCAGGAATGAGACCTTAGAGGTCACCGCGCTTCGGTTTATTGTTACAGCCAGTCAAAATCAAATTGTGTGGGAACTTCGCCCAGCCTAGATCATCAGATAGGACATCTGTGTTATCCCTTAGCTCAACAACGGTCTCGCATTCTGAGAAGGTGTGCGAAAAGGAGAAAGATAGACGGAGAGAAAAAAAAGATGCATGCCCGTTCAGCAGTGACATTCCGCTTCTTCTGAATTTCTTTCGGATGTTCACACAGGGCTCTGTTTACTGAGAATAATACTCTATATATAACACACCTGAAAGACAAGTACGTGACCTCAGATATTTTTCTTTCTTCATTATCTCCTCTTCTAAAAGAACGTGCCGACGCTGTATAATTCCACGTTTCGCGTACTCATTCAAAACACATACGCAAATCCGAATAGCGCACATACCAATAGTTTCTTTTCTAAGAAACTAAATTGGAATTTCTTCAATTCTTGGGTACATACCTTTCGCCATAAAGACAACTGGACATACTTACAACATAACATACTCTCGAAATAAAATGGACATAAAATGGAGGATAAACGGTCAAATCGAAGTATTTTCAACATAAAATAACCTCTAAATAAAACGGAAGAAATAGAAAACGGTTTAAACCGTTTTTAAAGGATCTTGCAACTCGACATAATCTCGAAATAATCTCGAAATAATCTCGAAATAAAATGAACATAACGTGGAGGGGTTGAAGGGGACGGGCGGGCCCAAGGGGCGAATATAATTTTAACTCGGAAGTCTGACACATCCGCGCCCCTATCGTCTACGTGACTATAGGCTGACAGTTAACCCCCTTTTGCCATAAAACGAGCACATCCTCGCGAGAGGAAAAAAATTAACCCCCTTGTGTCCAAAACGAGCTGATCCTCGCCCTACAGGGTGAGCAAATCCTCGCGAGAGGAAAAAAATCAACCCCCTTGTGTCATAAAACGAGCTGATCCTCGCGAGAAAAAAAATTAACCCCCTTTTGTCATACAACGAGCACATCCTTGCGAGAGGAAAAAAATTAACCCCCTTTTGCCATAAAACGAGCACATCCTCGCGAGAGGAAAAAAATTAACCCCCTTGTGTCACAAAACGAGCTGATCAAATATATTTCGTAGAGCTGTGTAGTAATGAATGAAAGTTTTAATTTTAAAATTAAACAATGATAAAAGTACTTGGTTGCTCCTTTAACGTTTCGACTTCCGAGAATGAACGGTGGCGAGGAAGTAGGGGGGTGTGCCTCATGCCTGTCAGCCTATAGTCAGTCACGTAGACGCTAGTGGCGCGGATGTGTCGTAACTCCGAGTTAGTCACGCTCCCGTCACCCTCTTCGCCGCTAATTGTTATGTTGAGATTATTTCGAGATTATTTCGAGATTATGTCGAGTTGCAAGATCCTTTAAAAACGGTTTAAACAGTTTTCTATTTCTTCCGTTTTATTTAGAGGTTATTTTATGTTGAAAATACTTCGATTTGACCGTTTATCCTCCATTTTATGTCCATTTTATTTCGAGAGTATGTTATGTTGTAAGTATGTCCAGTTGTCTTTATGGCGAAAGGACTGCCCTCCAATTCTTTCAAGAAAGATCAAAATAATCTGCAGTCGAATATTATTTTTAAAAGAAATGAAAACCATTAAAAAATTATTCTGGGCTTTTTTCTGACGTAATAATATGACATTATTATGAAAAGGACCTGTAATTTGATTAAGTTGGCGCGACGACCTCGTTAGGATGAATGAAAGAACGGCTTGTTTGATTTGTGAGTGGAATTTTGTGCACAAGTGAGGACAGAGACCTTTATCGGCACATTCGCTAATGAAAGGGTGCGCACCACTAATGACGAGGCTATTTTATCCCTTAGAAATTCAGAATTGTAGGCTAAAAATAATTTTAAGTAATGTATCTTCTTTTCTTCCACTATCATCTGCGATCAAATGAAGGGCATGCATCGGCTTTGGCCGATCATTAGAAGCCATGAGTAGAGACTATAGGCTGCGGCAGTGCGCATTCTTAACATCCTCAGAAGGATTACTGAAGGATCAAAATGTATTTAACAGTCTCGCACGGGCCGGGTTCGTACACGTCTCCATTTGAGGCGCTCCGAATACGAAGGGCGAACTCGACATCGGACAAATTTTTTTTTTTCATTTTCAGATTCTAGACCTTTTGAAGAATACACCTATGTAATTTTTATATTGAGTTTCCCCTTTTTTCCCCTTTAAAATACGTAAAAACCGATATGCGGCAAAGCTCTACTCTCAACCTTTTTTATTTTTTTTTTTTCTTTTCGAGATTTGGTGATTTTTAAAAAACCCTTTTCTCTATGATTCTATGATGATTCTAAAATCTCGCCACGAAAATTCCAGAGAATGACTTTTCTGTCGAGTTCGCCCTTAACAGAAAACTTTAAAATGCGAATATCTCGAAACTACGTTTTGTCGAGTTCGCCCTTCGTATTCGGAGCGCCTCATTTGTTTCCTGTTCATCTTCATCAAATGCTGCAAGACGGAAGGACGGAACCACAGAAAAAGCCATCAATTTAATTTTACTGCTCATTTTGAAAGCATACTTCTAAACTCCAGCGTTTGAGAGTATCGCAAAATAAAGATGTATGATAGGGGTCTCCAAACTGCGGCCCGCGGTCCACTCAATTAAATTACATCTATCTACTGCAAAATGAAAAAATATCAAAAACAGACGTTTTATTTTCATTTTATGTCTAACTATGATAAGAATACAGGTTTAGAATGTTTATTTTTCCAAAAATTTTCGACCCCCTGACGTGTTCCATACCCACTTCCTCGGTGGCTCGCTTTTAAAATTTTTAGCTTGGCCCTCAAGATAAATAGTTTGGAGATCCCTGATGTACTTATATGAAAGATTTAAGATTAGTAAAAATTGTATTAAGCCTCTCTTTCTATAGGCGTTGAGTACTGGGGTTTTGCCCTACCATTTAAAATAGTATCATTTATCAAGTGTAGAGTAATGTATTTTAAAATGTGAAAAGAATGAGCCAATTTGAGAGATCATGGCTGAATAGCGTGTATTATCGAGATCCCAAAACACGACCTTATAAAGCTTTACTCTTTTAATGACGTAACATTTCTCCTTTTATGACGTAAAGTGATCCAAATAAAAAGGCTGAAACCTTCACATGATAATTCTAAAACCTCCAACTTCCAATTCTTTATTTATTCCATTCTGGTCCCAGATTCAAAATTAAAAACAAATAAAGTGTCAACGAAATAAAATCGCACCTTTTAAATTTTGGCATGAAATTTCTGGAAGGCCAACTTCTCCGTTGACGTCAATGTTGCCTTAGATTTCATTTTTTGACCCAGATTGAATATTTTTTCCCACCGAAAATCTCTACGAGATGGGAAAAACTGGAAAAATTGTCGTATGTGGTAAAAAAGGAGTTGGAAAGACAGCAATACTTGAGCAAGCTATTTATGGAAAGCTCAACAAAGACACTGTAAGTCCTTAGGTATTTATCAATTATGTTTTATGGCTAAGTTAGGACTTTTCATTTTTCTTTTTCTTCTTTTTTCTTCTTCTTCTTCTTCTTCTCCTCCTCCTCCTTCTCTTTAAGCCTTCTTTTCAGCCAAAGTGGCTTTCCTTCTAAAGAGAAACCTGAATTTGTTAAGAATCTCTTAATATATTGCCCTCTATTTCTATAATTTTTTTTTGTATGATTTTATTTTTAGTTCGTTCATCCAACTATTGAGGATATTTACGTCGCGAATATAGAAACTGAAAGAGGCGTGAAGGAGCATCTCAGATTTTATGATACTGGAAGTGATGTACTACGAAATGTAAACCTAAATCATGCCGATGGATACATTCTTGTATTTGACCCTTCAAAAGCTGACACATTGGATTTTATTATTTCATTAAAAAAAGACATTGATCGCAATAAGGAAAGGAAAGAGGTAAAATTTTTTTAAGCTAATGGAAGATAAATTTGTTTGAAGATTACAGTGATTGTGATGTCGAACCATGGTCCAAATGGGAGCGATGCTTTGGTCGTTCAAAGAGCTCAACAATGGGCAGCACGCGAGAAGATTAGAATCTTCGATGTTTCCGCCATGGATCGAAACTCTCTTTACGAATCTTTCGTACAGCTTGCCTCACGATTGAATCAACAAGTTGCCAAATCTAGCTTCGGACAGTTGGCTATGCGGAAGCGCGACTGACAAACGACATTCTACGTGTCCGCTGATAGTATTTGAACACGTAAATGCTGAAAAATCAAGGCCGCTTCAAATCGGCAAAAGACCTCCTATTACAGGATTAAATTGCTGTATCAATTTTAACTTTAAAGGTCTCTAAATAGCAAATAACTCTGGTGGTGAGTATCGTAACCACATGGTTACAATGGAAAAGCCTTAAACCTAGTCAATTAAGAAATAAAGGCTATAGCAGGATAAGACTCCGAACTGGCCGAAAAAAAAATCCAGAAGACTACGCGAATAAGAAATTTCAGACGTAAAATTCAGAAAAAATTTTTAAAATACTATTCTACCACCTCAAAAAATTTAAAAAAATTAGGAGAGGTACATTTTAGGTCCATCTAAATGCTGTATTAATTTGGTGTCACCACCTCAAAGGGAACCATTTTTTCTGACCTCTCAAAAGTGATTATTGACGCTTAAAAGTTTGGGAAAAATTCTCAAAGATGCGTCTTAAGCTCTCGAGATATTGAGGTTTTCCTAAAAAGGATAAACCCGTTTTTCTTGAAAATCGTCCGTTTTTTTTATCTCAAAATGTCATTTCTTATTCGCACAGAGAAGCATCTTCTGGAATTTTTTCGGCCAAATCTTAGGAAGGGACAAAATGCCCCCTTATCGCCTTTATAGTATTTAACTCAATTTTAATCTATAATCTTACATTTGTTAATAAAAATTTAGGCACTCAAATAACTTATGAAACTTAAGATCTTACTATTGTGATAAGATTAAGTAAAAAAAACTACTTCGTTTTTTAAATTGTCTGTGTTAAAGGAATTCTGTCAATTTATTTTTATTAATGTATGTTAATGTGATAAAATTTTATTGTTGATATTATATTTATATTGGATTGTGATACTTAAGGTACAGAACTCAGTGGCCTGTGTGGAATATCGGTCTATTTTGGATGACATATATTCTCTTGGGAGGATTAAAAATAATAGCTTTGTTCCGATCGCAATTTGAAACTATTGGAGCATGCGCAGAAGGATTTGGACTTCAGATATGATGGACAAATGATTCGAATGATGTCAAAATTGACGTCCAAATCCTTCCGCGCTTGCTCCAGGAGTTTCAAACCAGTTTCAAACTGCGATTGGAACAAAGCTATTTGTCTCATAATTTCTACTTTTCCTCCTCCTCTATTTTAGATGAATCTCATAACATCAAAAATGATCATCAATTTTTGTAATACTTAATAAAAGCTATAAAATTTTAGAAAATAAATGAATAAACTTTTTTTTTCAGTTTACAACCTTAAAAAGGAAGTACATAAATTATGTTCTTACTGCATACGAACCCTTTTTTTTCTTCTAACATGTTACGTTGAGAGCAGCTCCAGAGGACTTCTTTAAATAAATAAAGAAGTTGTAGGCAAATAGAAAAAATAAAGAATTAGAAAAAAATGAAGCATTTATTTTAAGAGAACGAAGACAGAACTAAAGAAAAATCCCTGATATAAAAAAATAAAATGAAACTTCTAACCTAAACAATGAATAATTTAAATAAAATTTAAACTTCAAATAACAAACATTAGCAACTTTTGGCTGCGATCGATTAACTATAACCGAAGACGAAATAGCTATATCTTTTTGTACTCATTAAAATAATTTGGAGATACTAAAAAAAGGTACCTATGCTTGAAAATATCAGAATATTATTTAACTATAATATTGTTTTTTCAAGTATTTGAATGTATTAGGTAAATAATATTAAGTTTACCGTTCCTGTAAACTAAAAAAGAAAAGAAAATCTTGATAGTGTCTAAACAAATTTTAACAAAGGAGCTACTCAAAAGCTTTTGAAAGGAAAAAAATCTACAAACACTTTCATTAGTAGGAAATTAAAATGAATCATCTTATATAAAATACAAAAGTCTAAACAACATTGTTCACATCACCATTTTTCTCTTGTTTTTGTTATTTTATCGTTATAGAATATAAACAAGTAATGTAAAGAATTTAGCAATTTAAAAAAAAAATAGGTAGTGCAAGCAAATAAAATGTATACAAAAAATAAGGACTAATTAGACTTCTTTAGCCTTTTGTTTGGCACATATTAAATTCATGAAATCAAAGAGAATCAGGTAAATTATTTGAAATTAATAATTACCATCCAATCTTGAATTGACCGGTTGGTATAAAACTCCGTCAGATGTAATGAATGATGAGGGAGTTAAGACCGGTGAGGTGAATTCTGTTGCTGGAAAGTTACTGTATGGGAGAGCCAAAGCATAAGAAGAATCATACTCAACTTGAGTGTATGCATTTGGAACAGGATCGGCTCCATTCACTGTGCTGCTCGACACATCGAAATGTTGAATCGGCCCTTCATACCTAAAACCTACAAGAGTTTAAGTGAATGAAGACCTTTAAATAAGTAAAAATTTACATTGTGATTCTATCTCCTGAAAGTTTGGCGGAATATTATGCACAGAATTTCTGAGCGATTGTAAAGCTGAAAGTTTTTGATTTATTTTTAATTAATAATTTATCTTTATAAATACCCAAGCTACCACGATCGGGCGCTATAGTCTGGACCGTTTGCATGTATGATGTGTGCTCGTATACAGGAGGCGGTGGGTTGTCGCTAGGGCTGTTGTATACGTTCTGCGAGGGGACAGTATTCCCAAAAAAAGAAGAGTCAGTATTGGGACGTACATAATGGTTCCAATTCATCCTCATATGCTAAAAAATTATATCATTATTGTTTATATTCTCGGTTTCTGCAGTGACTTACGTCAATTCCCATGTTATAATAAAACCGTAAAGTTGGCACATCTAAAAATAAATTTTTTTCTTAAGCATTAGTTGAAAGATGTTTGTTACCGTGATAAGGTAAGTCTGAGCCATCAAGGTGGATGGATTTTTTGCATATAGGTTGACAGGGATCGCATGATATAGTGGTTCAACGAGAGGCGGCTCTTGGATTTGGAGAGACATGCTTTGGTTTGTATAAACAGTTTGTACTGTCCTGAAGTTGTTGTATTCCATCGGAATAGAAATTTGTATTGGATTCTCCACCTGCGATTCTGTTACGACTTGTTCGTTTTGGAAATGCGACGAAAAAGAATCTGATTCCGGCTCATTGGTGTCCTGAAAATCGATATAAATAAGAAGATGAAAACGAAAATCTTACGACGAAACAGTTGGATTTTGCGTTTCTTCGTTTTTTCTTGGCCGCGTTTTGCAGTTTTTATACCTTTCCTCAATCTTCTTCTGATATGAGGAGTCTTTGACTCGAGGGCGAAAGGCTAAATTTTTTAAAATTTTTCTTGCCTTTGTTCCATCGTCATTATCTAAAAATGTACACATAAAAAATATTAATAAATCCAATTCATTGATATTTTGATGAAAAAAAAAAAACCGGGCAAATTATGCTATTTTGTGAAAAATTCATATTACCTAATTGTAGCTGAGGTAATTTAAATGGAAACACAAGTTGAGGGGACGGTATGACTGTTTGCGAGGACTGTGGAAGAACCTCAAGAGCACTATATGGCACCTCAGTTCTGAAATTTAAACCAATTGCATAAAAAAAGAAGAAAAAAAAGGAGCAAACATACCTTCTTCCCAACTCTTCAATGTACACAACAACTGGACCTTTATTTGGCGTCATATGCTGAATATGTCCATGATAATCGTTTCCTTCTAATTTCACCAAACATTTAACTCCGACTTGTAAATCTTTGCACGACCAAGCACAAAATCCGAATCTTAAACCTACAAAAATAAATAAATTATAATAGGCGGCACAGTTCAAACGGCTTCATTGTTTTTAGGTTAGACAACTTAGGTTAAAATAAATTTAAGGAAGTTAAAATGTTGAATATAAGATTAACCTTTCCTGTACTCATTCCAAGCATCATACTCGACGTTCCTGTACATTTCCGCGTCTAAGGACTTAGCAACTTTGTAAGGAAATGGTGTTATCCCATGATCGAGAAGATCTCTAACATTATGATAATTTTCTCGCATTTCCAGCCTTAAAGCAAACCTAAAACCCGAAAAGTCAAAATATTTTATTTATTCAGTAATTTGAACACTTACTCGCTACTCATAAAAGGTACGTGGTCTCTAGGCGAACGACTTGGCTTTTCATAGAGCATTTTTCTCACTGCATAATCACTTCTTTTAACTCGAAAACTTTTTATATAAGATGTTATAAACAATCGCTAAAACATAAAAGAATATATAATTTTATTTTTAATTCTAATTTTTATTTACATTGACAAAAAGCGGAAGTCATTATAGTTTCTTTGGAGTAGACGGAATCAAAATGTTTGTCTGCTGTGAAACATAACAAAATAAATCGGTCGAACCCTAAATCCGTGACGAGTTCAGGGGGTTTGCTTACTTCCCTAAATACTTTAAAATCATATCTATAAAAAATAATAAGAGTCTGTAAATTATTTTTAGAGTGAACTAACTTATAAAGCATGGCCATCGCTTCTATTTCGACGCGTCCGCCCCACTCCCTGGGATCTCGGACTTTTTCGCAGTGTTCTTCCAAAGGAACTCGCACCATCTTCTGAAAATAATCGTAATTCGCCATTTCGAATTCCACAACTTGGCGACGAACGTCGTAATGATGGATTTGTGTCATAAAATCTAGGAAAAGCGATAACTATCATAATAAGTTCACTGTATTTATTTTTGGGGCAACAAATAAGATTTTACCTGTTCAGAAACCGCGCGGAAAAGACACGAGCCGTCCCTAGCGCAATGCTTTCTGTAAAACCCTTGGGAGTCGAGCCAAACGTCCATCTGCTCGATCGGCTTCACCCATACTTTCGTCCTCGTAGTCACTTCTTTCACTTTCATTTTCTTTCACATAAAATAATTTATGAAAAAAACGAATTAGAAGTAAATTC
The DNA here is from genome assembly GCA_014119065.1 of Orius insidiosus. NCBI lineage: Eukaryota > Metazoa > Arthropoda > Insecta > Hemiptera > Anthocoridae > Orius > Orius insidiosus. The sequence goes on along the minus strand of JACGAQ010001488.1, from coordinate 14,558 downwards.
GAGTCGTCTTGGCTTTCTCGTGAGATACCTTGAGTATAACTGAACTCGGAAGTGGAATTAAGAACGAAGTTCACACGCTATCTTAATCCTTTATTTTTGTTATCCACTTCCTAGTTGTACGAGACACAACATTTAAAATATTAACAAACGAAATTTTTCGCGAAGCCAAGAAAATAAAATACCGGGTGCCCGGAAACACATAGCATACGTCTGGGAGAGCGTTAAAAAGTGGTTTTATGAAAAAAAGTTAAATGTAAACCCCCCTTAATTTAAATCAAAGAATTTGATGGTGTAGTTTAAAATGCGTTTGGATATACAGGGTGCCCCCAACAGAACCTAACTTCGTTATGTCAAATGAGAACCCCTATTTCTTATTTCAGATTCGTAATCTATGCAAAATTTCAAGTTGATTTGATTATTCATATGACCATTTTTGACAACTTTAAAAAAATGTCAAATTTTAGCATTTTTTTGCGCTAAAATCCGTTAAAATCGACCTAGGAGACTAATTTTTTTTTAATTCCACTTATTTTTGTCCCAAGATTCCAACTGTCACAAATCTTCGCATTCTGCATCAAGAGATTCCGTCGCTAACGGCCTTTTTTCAAGTTAAAACCCCAATTTTTAGTTCAGAAATAAAAATTAGCGGTTTTTGAAAGGAATTTATCTTTCGGAAAATAAATTTTGAAAGAGCTACAGCGTCATTTGTAGTTGTGCATCAAAAAGAAAAATTCCGTTAAAAATTTCTAATTTTAATTTCTGAAGTAAGAAATTTGGGATCTAACTTGAAAAAAGGCCGTTAGCGACGGAATCTCGTGAAGCAGAATGCAAAGATGCTTGAATTTGTGATAATTGGAATCTTTGGTCAAAAATACGTGGAATTTAAAAAAAAATGAGTCTCATAGGTCAATTTTAACGGATTTTTGCGCGAAAAACGCTAAAATTTGACATTTTTTAAAGTTGTCGAAAATGGTCATATGAATAGTGAAATCTACTTGAAATTTTGCGTAGATTACGAATCTGAAATAAAAAATTGGGGTTCTCATTTGAAATAACCAAGTTAGGTTCTGTTTGGGACACCCTGTATATCCAAACGCATTTTAAATTACACCGTCGAATTCTTTGATTTAAATTAAGGGGGGTTTACTTCTAACTTTTTTTCTTAAAACCACTTTTTAACGATCTCCCAGACGTATGCCATGAGTTTCCGGACACCCCTCAGACTGTAGACGTCGCCAAAAGTTTGGATTGCTCAAGAAATCAGGGCATTGCGGTCCAAAGATCCATTGAAAAAAAAAAGCTTGAGGGTATACTATGATTGCTGATTAATTAAGTTAGAGATATGATTTACTTCTTTATTATTATTTCATTTGGAACAAGTAATGCTACGTAAGATTAAAGTTTTAAGGTAATTTTTGATGTTGTGAGGAAAAAAAGCCAAAGATCTTCAAGGAAATATTCTTGATCAATAGTTGAAATAACGCTGAAAAAAAAAAGCAAAATAAAAAAGCATTAGCAACGAAACGGACATTATAAATAAGTTTTTTTCTTTGGAGGGGGGGATTTAACTTCCGGGAGGGTAGTTCTTAGCCGTTGATCTAGTAGATACTGGAGTATCAGTCACTAGGCAAATATTTTAACCAAAGAATGAGTGCAATTGGGACCTCAATAGTAGGATTTCCATCCATTTGAACATGAGCCATTGAAATGAATAAATTCTTCCTAACTTTTACTGGCTTGGCAAACTTTGATTTTTCGTGTCCATGTTTTCTTCTTTTTTCCTCTGAATTCACACCTGAAAATGAAAGGAATGTTTTAAGGTATAGAAATACATAAAAAAAATCAGAAAATAGAAAATATATAATATATATATTTTTAACATTTAAATTGAAATTTTTTGATAGTTTAAGGCCTTGGAGATGAAACGATTTAAGTGCCATATAATGAGGTGGATTCGATTTTATTTGTATTTGTGCCTTCTTATGGATGGAAATAGAGAGGTAGAATATTTGTATATGTACATTAATATTACTTAAAGTTTTTTTTTAAAACGAAGAATAAACCCCTTGTGGTTAAATAAAGTTTTTTTGGTACTTTTTTGATAGGAAAGAAACACACACAAAAAAAAAAAAAAAAAAAAAAGAAAAAGGACTCACAAATTTCTTAAGAGCTTTCGGCAGTTGCCTTCTTCAGTTAGAGAGTCCTCTCTAACTTTTTTTTTTTTTTTTTTCTTCTGTTTTTTTTTTGTTTTCTTTACTATCAAAAAAGTACCAAAAAAACTACATTAATATTTCAGATTATCAGCGTTAAGACTGAGAAACGAGTGACTAAAACAAGATGCAGGGAGGAAAAAAATCTGCTTAAGACAAAAACATTTCTATATTACAAATTGGAAACCTTATCTAATCTTGATTTACTTTATTTTTCAGGAGAGCAAAATATTGATGGCAACGCTCAAATCATACACAGGACGCTTAGTAGCTACAGTGTAACTTTTTTTTTTTTTTTTTTTTCCACTTATGATCACAGTAAAATTTGAGAGAGAGAAATAAATGGAAAACAGTTTCTCAGGTGGATTTTATGCTAGTAAAGTTTTAGTAAAACATTTACTAAAAATTAATGAACTGTGGAACTCAAATAAATTATTAGAGAAACTTTCCAATGAACGATAAAGTCAAATATACAAATTTCACATTGAAAATTTTCTAAACATTTTGATTGAAAGATATTGTACAAATGATAATTAGGTATCTGCGAAAGTTCCTGCATCTTTTTGAGCTCAGTGCCTATCACTGGAGAAAAATTAACCACACAAGAATAGAAATGAAGAAAATAACGCAATAACTTCTTTAAGGAAGTTAAGAAATGAAGACCACAAAATACAAGTGATAAAAACGCAGGAACTTATGCCCACACCTAAATAACATCAATGAATTACCTAATAAAATAGTATCGTTAAAACCACTATTTCATTTATATACAGGGTGTCCGGAAACACATGGCAAGCGTCTGGGAGAGCGTTAAAAAGTGGTTTTACGAAAAAAAGTTAAATGTAAACCCCCCTTAATTTAAATCAAAGAATTTGATGGTGTAGTTTAAAATCCGCCTGGATATACAGGGTGTCCCAGACACAACCTAACTTCGTTATTTCAAATGAGAACCCCTATTTTTATTTCAGATTCGTAATCTACGCAAAATTTCAAGTAGATTTGAGTACTCATATGACGATTTTGGACAACTTTTAAAAAATGTCAAATTTTAGCGTTTTTTGCGCTAAAATCCGTTAAAATTGACCTAGGAGGCTCGTTTTTTTTTAATTCCACTTATTTTTTCCCGAAGAATCCAACTGTCTCAAATTTGAGCATCTTCGCATTCTGCATCACGAGATTTCGTCGCTAATTGCCTTTTTTCAAGTTAGAACCCAAATTTTTAGTTCAGAAATGAAAATTAGCACTTGTTGAAAGGAATTTTCTTTCGGACCACAAATTTTGAAAGAGCTACAGCGTCTTTTGTGTTTATGCATCAAAAATTAAAATTCCGTCAACAAATCGCTAATTTCCATTTTTGAAGTATGGAATTTGGAGTTAAACTTGAAAAAAGGCCATTAGCGACGAAATCTCGTGATGCAGATTGCGAAGATGCTCAAATTTGAGACAGTTGGATTCTTCGGGAAAAAATAAGTGGAATTAAAAAAAAACGAGTCTCCCAGGTCAATTTTAACGGATTTTAGCGCAAAAAACGCTAAATTTTGACATTTTTTAAAAGTTGTCCAAAATCGTCATATGAGTACTCAAATCTACTTGAAATTTTGCGTAGATTACGAATCTGAAATAAAAAATAGGGGTTCTCATTTGAAATAACGAAGTTAGATTGTGTCTGGGACACCCTGTATATCCAGGCGGATTTTAAACTACACCATCTAATTCTTTGATTTAAATTAAGGGGGGTTTACATTTAACTTTTTTTCGTAAAACCACTTTTTAATGCTCTCCCAGACGCTTGCCATGTGTTTCCGGACACCCTGTATTTTAAATTTTTTGAAGAGGAAGAAGAACCACTTGTGGTTAAATAAAGTTTTTGGTACTTATTTTGATAGAAAAGAAAGAACACTTTTAGACTCACAAATTTAAAAAGAGCTTTCGAAGGCTGCCTTCTTGACTTCTTGACTCTCTAACTGAAGAAGGCAGCCGCCGAAAGCTCTTTTTAAATTTGTGAGTCTTTTTAGTGTTTTTTCTTTTCTATCAAAATAAGTACCAAAAACTTTATTTCATTTATATACAAATTTACTAAATTCATGCAAAAATTAAGAGGAGTCCATGTATATTGCAAGAATAAAATTAATCGAAATCACAGCACCATTTTTTTAAATGTAAAATTGTAGCTTAATTTAGTCTAATGAAGGGTTGCGGCTAAAAATGATCAGAGTCACAATTTCAGGTACTTATCACATAAAGTTTCGACTCCTAACAGATATTGGATCGGGTAAAAGAATAATAACATCAAATTTAAACGAAGAAGAAATGATAGTAATGGGTATCTCATGAGGCGGTTAGTTGTTCCCTTGGGCTTTTACTATCATAAAAATTTAAAAACCAATAATGAAGTGGCAAGTGGCTCTATCTCTTGGAGAATCTTAGCAACGGTGAGGTCGCAACGAGGAGTTCTCGGTCAATTCCTGCGGTATCCATGAAATCTCCCAGGGGATAGAGACACAGTGAAAAGAAAGAAATGGATTCTTCCTCCATTATTGGTTTAAATTTGATATTAAATTAACCATACTTTGTGGAATATAAATGCAATAAAAATTAAAGAAAAAGTTATTGCGATAATCACCACAAAGTAGCACCACCAATCAAAAACAAGTGGATTCTTGATCTTTTAGCCGCAACTCTTCAATTTATAACAAAATCAACAGTTTGACTGAATTAAGCCAATAATTTGAGCGATGGAGGTGTCCTAAATTAATAAAATGAAAATTTAAAACCAAGGGGAACTTATGATTGATTGGCGATACCGGAATCGCTGGTATCTTGCAGCGATTCGTCCTGGTTGAGCTTTGAATTTTTCCGCTTTAACTTTTCCCTCAATTTTTCCCACGGATCCTCAGTCATGGACCAATGAACCAACGAGTTGACGAACTGCTCGCGTTCGTCCTCATTATCTTGTGGTCTTTCATGATTTCGGTTTCCGTAATGGTTGTTACCCTAAAATAAAAAATAAGCTTCCATTAAAATTATTAAAATTAAAAACTTGCCCTTCGGTTATGGGGAGATCTCGAGTAGGAGTTGTAATAACGCGAATTCCTTCCTCTTCTGTTGCCAAACTGAGGGAAATTGGGGCTGCTGTAATCACGCGGCTGGAAATCAGGGCTGTTGTAATCGCGTGGCTGAAAATTTGGGCTTCCGTAAGTCTGAGGGGTGCCGGTATTGACTCGAGATCCTCTACCACCGCCGCGGCCACTAAAACTCGGCGTATTACTCATAAGTCGAAGATCTAAATAAGTAAAAACGCATGGTTATTTAATAAATACGTCTAATCCATTTTATTTACCTGTTTGAAGTTTGTTCAAAATGACGTGTACGCGGTCTACGCAGAAATGTCAAAATAGTAAACAACCAAGTAAACAACAGCGTGTGGCGTGATGCTTTAAGAGGGAGAGGTAGTAGACGGTTCTCAGTTGGCAGGGCGGCAGGTTGGCCTCTTTCACATTTGACGAATTATCCTTTTCTTCGAAATTGTCAAATCCGTTTTAGCTTTAAGAAGATTAATGTTTCTCTTTCTTCTTCATCTTCCACAACCTCCTCCTCTCACACTCACCCACATCCGATCATCGATTTTGTACATCCCTATTTGAGAGTTTATCATTGCGGTTGTAGTGTCTAGGAGGAAGGAATAAAAGTTAAAAAGTAATTAAAAAACCAGTCATTGCCATTAAAAATGTGAATTTTTTCAAATTTCCCCTACTTTTCCTCCGTAGCTTTTTCCCGAACATCCTCGCCTGCAGTTTTGGTAAGTATGTGTAATTTTTGGGGGAAAAATACTATAAAATTCAATTGTTATTTTACTTTAAGCTGAGTATACTCTAGTACGTCAATATTTATTAAATTACAGGGCTACATTTCATTATATTAAAAAGTTTAAAAAAGTAGGAAATCTTTAAGATTGCGATCTTGCAGTTCCTGACATGAGTTTAGCTTCTATCATCTCCCGTTCCATATCGAGTTTTTGAGTGTCCATTTGGTGGCGTTCTTTTTCAGCAGTTAACCTTTCCATTTCGACAGTGACCCTTTCCATTTCGAGTTTGACTTTTTCTTTTCGGCGGAGACGAGTTCGCCATTTTCTGAACGAGTACAAGGTTCGCTTTGGCGGTTTCCCTCTGGATGTCGAAGTCGGAAAGCTCGAGCATAGCGCCGTTGATGTTGTTCATCGTGGTCATGGCGACGTTTTGTGTATCTTTCATCCAGGGAGTGTTTAGAATCGGCCTCCGGTTGTACTGGACGGTCGACCAGGTGGGAACCATCGGCTTCTGCCTCGACGTCGCCGGAGGGTAGACTTGACGTATTCGCTTTCCGTATCACGCTTATGACGACTCGAAAGCTCGCCTTGTTTCGCTGCGAGTGAAGCGACCGGAAGGTATTTCATGCTCGTCAAATCCACTATGTATTTCGGCATTATGGATGACAAAACTCTTTCGCCCTGCATATTTCCGTAAACTATCAACGGCCTCTTCACTTCCAACGGATTGACTATTCCAACGTGGACGCTCTCACCTAAAATCCGCTTAACTATTTTCCCTGAAATCCAATTTAAGTATTAAACAAAATTTCTTTGAAGTGCAAAATACTCAAAAACAAATGAGAAGCACATTAATATTTTTAAGGTGTCTGGTAAAATTGGATTTTCTCAGACGAAAATCCGATGTTTCGATCACTGTCAGCGATTCGGAAACGTTTAGCATCCGTAGAAATCCTGAAACCAAAATAAGTTAGGCACACTTCGGTACTTTGTATAATAGTTAGAAAAATAGAAATATGTGTTTAAAAAAATTAAATGGTTTCTTAAAAACACCCTTAAAAGATATTAGTTCGGGTACTTCCTCGAAAGGGTTATTCTCAAAGAATTATTTCTTGGAGGAATCGCAGTGCGAAGTAATCGTTGGTCTTCATCGTGCGCAGCTTTGTCTCGTCCCCTGGATGTCCCCGGCATTTTTTTTCTTCAGAAAACATAACCGCCATCCTCGAATTTTCACCACGTTTTCAACAAATATTCCTCAATATGCACCTAAATAAAATTACATAAAACCTTTTTATCGATATTCCTTTCCGTCAGGGCAAACTTTCCATCACAATCAGGCACTTATATGAATTGAGTTAAGTTACTCGTTTAGCTAATCGGCTACTTACGGAAGGCTAGGAGATTAGAATGAGTAGACTCAAATTCACGGGAATGACGTTTGTTTTTTTTCTTCTGAACGAGTTGTGAGATTTTGACTAAATGGAGGCTGTAGTTTGATTAGGACGAAGTCGCGGCTCGTTGCTAATTACTCACTTTTCCAAAAAAAAGTAACAGGTTGGGATGGAAGAGACAGGAAGGAAGGGGTCTAATTAGAGTAGACATTAGAAGAAAATAACTTAATGTGAAGGGGGAAAAAAAAAGAAACAATAGAATGAGGTAGAAAAAATTGGTAAAATGAAAGTAATGTAGTGATAACTGGCCGAATAACATAGATTTGCCAATTGGCTTTTTCGATTCAGTGCCAAAAATATTACAAGATGGGAGAAAGAAGCAACAGCAGAAAATATTTTGAAACTTCTTAAAAAAAAAAAAAAAAATCAGGATTGGCGAATCTCTAGCTGCTGAAGTTCGGGAGCCACAGCCTTTTCGATGATAGTTTTGAATTAAGTAGGTACTGGAGGTTTGTTTTAGGTAGGAAAAAAAAACTTCAGAAATGAGGAGAAGTAAAAAAAGTTTATTTTCACAAAGTGATGTGATAAAAATGATTTGGAAGAAATTTTTTTTGTGAAGAATCGTAGGACTATCATGAAGAAAGCTTAGCCGTAGTATCCGTATCCGCCGTATTTTCGACCCCATCCTCCGGCGTAGCCTCCGTTCCAACCTCTGCCGTAGTAGCCACCGCCCCATCCGCCGCCGCCCCATCCGCCGCCACCCCATTTTCTGCCTCCCCATCCACCACTACCCCAACCGCCACCGCCCCATCCTCTTCCGCCCCACCCGCCTCCCCATCCGCCCCCGCCCCCGCCCCATCCTCGTCCACCCCATCCCCATCCACTTTTATATCCTCCCCAACTCGTCTCGGACTGATCCAGAGTCTCAGCTGCATTTTCTGTCTCCTCTCCGGACGACCATGTCAACAATGCAACGACAATAATAAGGATCGACAACTGTAAAAAAAGGAAAATAAACTCTATATTAAACTAAATCTTCAAGCTCAAAAAGATTTGTGAGCAGCATAGACTTTAAATTAAATGATCTCAGAAAATGATCCCTAAATCCCTAAAAAATATTTTCACTACGAAAACACTCTAAAAAAAGTTTTTTGTTTTCGTTCTTTGGATTTTTGAAATTTCAAATTGTTACAGCAGATTTTTTCTTACCTGAATTTTTAGATTCATGATGTAGGTACTGATGTGTTGTGAAGAGTTGGAAGCGGTCATCTCTTCTTTTATAGCCAGGCCTTAGGTTTTGTCCGTTGACCTTGCTCAACTCGCGCATAAAACATTTTAAAATAACTCATGCAGAATCTTTCCCTTTCGTTGTTCAAAATATCCTGCAGTAACCTCTTAAATAAAAATATTGAAAAATTTTTTTTCCCTAAATGAATTTGCAGACAATTCTTAGTTTCCCTCGAAGTTCTGAAACTATTTTTCATTGGATTCAGTCGCAGGACTCGACATTTGAAAAATTGAGATACCGTTTGCCTATTTAGTAAGTAAGCGGCTCTTGCTCCAGTTTATTGATGTCTCTGGCCGTGTAGTCCCCGAGTTAAAAACCACAGACAAAGTTGAGATCGGTAAAGATCAATATTCGATTTGACCCTACGGGGTCTGGAAGAACTTTCCCCAAAAACCCGACGTGGAGGGTATCACGATAACTTCTTCAAGGAAGTTAAAAATTTTTAAAACCGTACAGTCGGTCGGCTCCTTAATTGACCAAACGTGATCGAGAATGCCCTTTTTCGAACAGCATCTATCGAGGGAACGCAATCTTTGATAACAGTTGAAAGGGTATTTTTAAGAAAAATTTTAAATTCCGCACCATTCTATTCTCTCTCTCTTTTGTGGGTTTTCCCTCGGGTTTATCACATTCACAAGTATGTGTAACCCGACCACGTCTTCTGTTTGGAATTTGTTTAAAATCCTCTAAAGCTTTTTTTACCATGAGACAACGAAGTTTTCGATTATCAAAGTCTCCTCCATAGTTTTCTTAACTTTGAAGTATGAATTTTGTTACAGGAAGGCTTATAAATTAATTTTATTTCCGTGCAATAAATCGATACTTAATGCCGGTTAAAATGCTATTATCTACGGCTGTATATAAAGTGGCGTTTTGAACTAGCGAAACAAAATAGCTTAAATAAGAGGCAAGGTTCATTCACCGAAAGTTATGTTTCTGCTGTAAAAAATTTTATCACTTTATTTAAAGTTTCTTAGTTTTGAGTATTAGAATTAAAAAAATTCAAACCCTTCTAAAAACGATTGCGGGTGTACAAGAGCGAATCCTTTAAGATCGAAATGCTTTTAGAAGACTCTTCTGGACCCCTTTTATCAATCATTTCAATTGTGATGATAACGAAGTGAATGAACTTGGTGCCACCTACAAACGAGCTTGGGGTCGGCGGGTGGAGGAGAGGGGGGTTAAAGTGGGGTCGGAGAGGAGGGTAACACTGAAGGGAAAGTACCTAAGTAATAGAATCACTCGATATGCCTCACCTCCTCTAATGCAATTTAGTACAAAGAGAAACTCAAATCGCATAAAGCAAACAAATTTACACCATTGAATAACAAAGGGCCAAAAATTAACTAAGAGCATCTCGGGAGAAAACTACAGGAGGCCCTCGCCCGAAAACCGGAAATGTAGGGTGTTACAATAACTTCTCTTTGAGGAAATTGTGGTTTTTCAACTTTGAATCGAGATTCACACTGTTGTAAAATAAAGGAGCGGGGGTCTTTTTCCGAAGGCTGTTGTAGAAGAGTTAAGGAGGAAATTTAATATTGAAAACTATATAATTTTGATTGGCATAAATTTAAACTGGGTAATAAGTTTAAAGATTAAATTATTTTATTTATTTAGCTTTTTTTTTGCAATACAAATAGATTTCTTAGTCACTAAAGTTTGAACAATTAACATTGCTTATAAAGACATCCAAGTACTATAGCACTCACAGTTACGTAATACTTATAGATTATAAAGCCATAGTATTGTACAATTCAATAATGAAAGAACACCAATAACAACGATGAATATTCTTTGATACATATTATTCATTTTAATTATAATGCATTTCATAACCAATGAAATTGTTATACCGAAAAAGGCTCTAAAACATTCATTAAGATATTGGTTTTTAAAGTCTCGATCGAGAAGTCGATTTAAACAAAAAAAAATTAAAATGATTCCTGTGAATAACCGTAAATACACATAGTAGCTTATTCAATGAAAAATAATAAGTCAAGCATTGTTCAGCGCACGAGCGGAGAATTAGGTCGATAAATTCCGTTGGGACGTGAGCTAGGGCTCCATTTTAACCTTTGTACATATCGCAAAGGACTTTCTCCATCGGCGTGTTGCCTATGGTGGGCTGAAAGAAAATATCTTCGATCCGATTCGTGGGTACGATTTTGAGGAGCGGTAACATGAGGAGGAGGCGTCCGAACCGTTGCCCCTGGTCGGGATGGTTGGTCCGCGAATGCTGGCAGAGCATCACTTGAGCTTGATCCTGAAAGTTTTCAACTTGCATCGGATCTTTCAGCCCTCTCGTTTCTGGAAAAGAATGAGTCTCGAATAAAACTATGGACATTCTTTTTACCTGACTTAAATAGAACGATGCTTTGAGGCAAGCGAACTCTCCGGCGTCGACGCGGACAGCTTTGTATTTGTGTAGCGCGTCGTTGAGGGCTCTAACTTCATGGGCGACTAGTCCTTCTTTCCCAGACGGCGCAGCCATCACGTGCTCGGGGACGCTGAAAAGTTTACACGACTCGAGAGGTAAACACCAATGAATAGCGTTAAGAAGAAAAAGTTCTGCCCAGCATTCCTCCAGAAGTATCACCTGTCGAAAATTATGTTGAAAAGGTTTGAATGACATCAAGGTTTCAAACTAATTATAAACTATTGTACAAGAAAAGTTGTTATCGCGAGTTTGAGTTGGGAGGTCTCACGGAATACCTCCACCAAGGAAATTTTTTTCCCCAAAAATATTGTGAACTGTACCGCCATCTTTGACTTACACGGGCGCAGACTCCCGCCCCATTTCAGATGTCATCCCGTGGATTAATTTTCATCCGTTCCTCACAAGGACGAATTTCACGAGATAGATTCGGGTTCAATTCCCAGTTCCGGAAATAATTTTTTTCCCTCAAAATTAAGAAAGGAAAGTTTTCATGCTAAGTGCTGTAGAAGGCCCGAAAATTATAAGGGTCTGAAGGACCCCCGAAAATTTAGAGGAACTTAAAAGAACAGAACGAAATGAATATTTATGAGATTTGTTTGCTTTTCGTAAAAATAAACGAGGTTAAAATAAATGTAAAAATGTCCTTAACCTACTCGTTTATTTTTTCGCTGTTTAATGACTAATTATGTATAAGGCTAAAATTAACAACCAATACTACTTGAGTTCCTACTCTCAAACGGACTCGTCCGACATAAGCAATGCTGAAAATATCAATCCGATTATTGGATGAGCGGTAACCCGAATAGGGGCATTCGTCCTTAATCTGGGTGCTTGGTTCGCGTTATAGCAGAGCTAATCCTAATAAGCCACAATACTTTCGCTCATGCAATAGTTACATTTGAGCGAGTTCATAAGTTAAGGGTTTCAAAAAGAACGCTACCAACAGCAAAAGTCGCGTTCTTTGAGTACAAAAATGGCCTCGGCATCTAATTGAAACCAATTTTCCTCCTTATCTCAGTGCTAAGTGTTTACTTAGCAGAATTGAAATTTCAGTGTTATGTAAGTAATCAATAAATTGCCTTCAATAGAAAAGAGAGAATCTCAAAGATCTCAGAAAACGATTTGAAAAGTAACAACCGTTTTTACGTTTTCGACAATTCAATGTTGGTGACATTGAATTTTTTGGCTGCATCCAAATCAGTGTTAATGTCTAAAATATAAAAATATCTTCCTTTCTGAGGAAGTTCCCAGCTGCAGACAAAATGATAAGGCCAAGTAAACTTTTAAGGAAAAAAAATCAACAACTCACTACACGTTTTTAAGACACCGTATGTTGGATAAAAAAATCCTTTCACTCGCAAGTCGTTTACTGATAAGTTTAAGGTCGAATCAAAATAAACTTTTAAACATTTTTCAAGCTAGTTTATTTAGGCACCTGATCTCGAAACGGCAAAGATGCGAATGAGGGTAAATTTTTGGCCCACTTGACTCCCATCAGAAGCAGCCTCGCAGCGACTTCGTAGATCGTCTCCGTCATCGTCGGATAGAAAACGTATTCCGGCGGAAGCGGAGGACCGCTCGTGCTCATATTGTAACTTCCTCCTGTTGCCGGAGGTTCTTCATTCGTTACATCTATCGTGTCTTCTAAAAAAATATTTAAAAACCATTTAGTCACAAAATAAGTAGTTTAAATTTTTTTTTTTTTTTTATATTTTCAAAGTGGTGGGTTTACTTCTTTAAAAGTCGTTCAACCGACCTTAACGTCCAATTTTCCTCATTTTGTACTACTTAACGAATCATTAAAAATAACTTTTATGTATCAACGGTCATGTGTTGAATTGATAATTTTATAAAAAGACAAAGATTTTGCTTTTTCCTCCATTTATTTGTGATTATAATGGACTCCGTGCCAACAGTTGACGTTTGATAAATGTTCCTACGAAAAACCTTGGAATATGACGAAAGAGAATTCGTAACAAAGGATTTAAAAAGAATCATTTACGTCTTACCGTCTTCGTTATCATCCCGTGAGCTTTTAGGAGGTGACGGTTGACTATACTGTGATCGTGGCTGGACGGGATTCACCTCTTCTTGATTTGGAGAAACGCTCGCGCAATCATGTTTTTATATTGCATCGACAATCCCAAAGACATGGATGAGGATGGCCTGTAAAAACAAATCAATCATCAACAAAATCTGGTGCACAAAATTCGATCCCAAGATTGGGGATTTAGCAGCAAATTTCATAGCTTCAAGTTAATTTTATTTCTTTAAATACATTAATGTATATCTACATATTAAAATAAAATTAACCTAATTTTCCTTTTCCTCATCAGCCAAATACAAAAAATCTCAAAGCATTTTCAATATGTCACCACTTAATTCATTCATTAAGCGAGCTCTGTTTGAGACATAGATTTTCAGAGAGTATTATTTTAAAATAAAAGGAAAAAAAAACGTTTTAACACAGAAATTAAATTTTCCTCTGTCCCTTCAATGAAATTAACAGACACAGGGCTGTGTAGGATTAAACGGGGCGGAAAAAAAAGAAAAAAAAAGAAAATTTCATCTCTATTACCCAGGATTTGTTTATCACGCCCATTTTTCCCCCTTGGCAAGAGAGTACGTGAAAAATGCGTCCTTTAACTACAACCTGTTGTTTGTTCTGTTTTGTATTCAGACGGTTGAAACGTGACCGCTGACAAATGGCTAAGCGATGATGAGACCTTCAGTTCAGTGAATGTACGTTACTATGACCAAAAGACCCTTCTATCTTTTCTGTATCCCCTCATCGTTCATTCACAAAACGTAGGTTTCAAATCCGAAAAAAGAAAATGTCAAGAAAACATCAAATTTGTGTGAAATTTTCTTTTTTTAGCATGAAAAACCATTAAAATTAATTACGAGGAAAAAGTTCCTTTAAAACCTAATTGGAGAGATTTCATGATAAAATGACTTTTTTTTACGTGTTTGAATTAATTGTTGACTCAATTATAATAAATAAGGAGGATAAAATTCATTTCCGCGAACTCAAGGAATACGCATTTTTTGAAATGAAGCCAGACTATTCGCCATGGACGGGTGAGCACCATGTTCGCGCTCTTTTAACCCAGGCTTGACGAATTACTTAAAAACTAATCAGTGACATGTCAAGTAACGTTCACTACAATGGAGAACTCGTTGAGACAAATTACTGGACGCCTTTTGAAAGAAAGCAGCCGAGAAGGAAAGAAATATTTCAAGAATATTTTTGCTACAGAATGAGATGATTCTAAGATTTTGATTTTCAGATTCACTTGGATTATTGTACTCCCTCCTGACCTTTTCTCAGTTCTAAAAAATAAGGATTTGATATTTCGTACTGCGCAAATATTCAAACCTCCTCAAAAGGGATAGGGGAACCCTCCGTGTAACGGTGGAAAACGGC